>RJWT010008617.1:0-26068 GCA_004365215.1 Cuniculus paca | reverse complement strand
TACCTGGCAAGTATGAGGTCATGAGTTCGATCCTAAGTACAAAAATAAAAAGGAAGAATAGAGAATAGAAAGGAATGGGACCAAAGCAAAACTGAAATCCAGCATGGCAAACATATATCCTACTAATTTCTGTCCAACACTTGGGGAAGGTATGGGGAGATGTGAACTCCAAATGATTTGAGCAGTCCTGCCACTAAGTTACCACCTGCCCCAACCAACTTAACCTTTCTCAGGCAGTCTATGCTTGCTGTCTGTGGCATTTTTCAGTAGACATTTCATGTTCCTGACATCTCCAAATTCTTGGGACCTTCAATGTAGTTTTTGTTTTGTTTTGTTTTTGTTGTTTTTTGTACCAGGGATTAAACTCACAACCTCACACTTGCCAAGCAGGTGCTTACACCACTGAGCCAAATCCCTGGCCCTTCACTATAGTTTTCACATTGGTCTCACAACTTCATATACTGTTTTCTCAAAGACTTAGCCTGTCTTGTAGACATTCCACTGAATTCTGAGTGAAAGCCTCCTTGATCCTATGACTCTTGCACTTTGCATGCCAGTGAAACCAATGCTATATGAATGATGCCAAGGTCTGGTCTGTTACAACCTTTAGCTGTAACCTTGTCCCTTTGCATCATGACTGAAAAGGATTCCTAGTGACTAGATGGTTGAATTTCTGAAAACTTTTTATAATTGGCCCTGAATCAGCACAGCTCCCTGTGGCTCTCTTTTCAAATGAATGTTTTGCCATGTGGTACCTACGAGTTTGTGCAGGGTGGAATCATGCTGATTCTTGCAAAACCAGCAAGCACCTGGCTTCTTTTTAATGCTAATCCTTTAAGCAACCAAGTTCAACTCAGCCAATACTTTACAGGCTCTTCCTTTGTGGAAAAATGAAAAATTTTTGAAACATACTTTTTCTTCCTGATTTTCAATACATGCTTACTAAAAGCAGCAACCAGGTACACATGCTACAGTCTGAGCATCAGGCTACCTTAATATTTCCTTTTTCCATATTAATTACTACACTATCCTTAATCTTAACCTTTTCAAAGTCTCAGTACTGAGCAAAACGTAGAATGTAACATACATGGCCTGCAGTCCAGGTAATAATGAAGTCTCTGTTCTTAAAAGAAACTTCCTGATCTTGGTCTTCCCTGTCTGCCTTTTTATCAGCATTCTAGTTTTCTGAGCTCTGAACAAATTCCCAATTAAACATGGCTTTACAGCATTCTAGGTCTGTTTCTCCAGCTGGCATCTCTAAATGTTTCTAAGTTCCTCCTGCAAGGCAGTTCCAAAGACTTCTGAACCACATGGGCAAGTATATTCACAAGTATGATCCCATTTCCTGTTGCCAAAATGTGTCTTAGTCACTTTTTTCAATGTGAGGAGAAAATTCCTGACAACACATCCTAAAGAAGGAGAGACTTACTTTGGTTTATGTTTAAGTCCATGGCTGACCAGACCCAAGAGACAAAATAATGGTAGAATAGCTTAAGTGGATGAAAAGCTGCTTGAAAAAAAAAACTGAGATATGATGGAGGAGCTGGGGAAGGGAAATATTCCCTTGCAAATCACACTGCCAGTGTTCATCTGTTCTGATCAGACCCCACCTCCCCATTACACACACAGGAGGCCTTTAGGGAACATTCTTAATCCAAACCATAGCAGTAGGCATGGAGATTATCAGTAGGGAAAAGGGGAAAAGGAAATGAAGAGATACAGAAAAAATAATATAATTCATGAAAAATAAAACCTAATAAGTATGATGTTGCAATGTACATGTATTTATACAAGCAAATAATTGCTATAAAAATGCTTTTTTTTTTTTGAGAATATTACAAAGTCCTGTCCAAAGTTACCTGGCATCTTTCATGCACATTAAACTTGGCATAAGATTCCAGAATATTAAAGACAGTACACGAAACACAACACAATGGATACATAAGGGTTGCATATATATTATCTGATTTGAATCATAGTACATGAAACACTCTGTTCAATTGAACACTTAAACAACACTTTTTAAGGGAAATAGGAATCAGTAAGACTTTCACAAGGTCTTGAATTTGAGATGTTAGACTAAATACAATCAACTTCTGACAGCAAGGTCTCCAGGAAGGTCAGTGCCCTCAGAGTCTGAGACTCTGGGGTCTGAGACAAGGAATGTTTCTGGGCAGCCAATATTTATTGGGTCTTCAAACAATGAAGAGAGGTGGGATACTGAGGAAAGGGTGGGATCTTGGGAGTGCTTCAAGGACTTTTCCAAGTAATGGATTATGTTAATTTAGAAGTGTTTTAGGAGAAAATCTCTAGGTAACACTTCACTACAGGAGTGAAATGTCTGCAGCTATAGTCTTTATTTAGTTGACTGGGGTTGGAGCCAGATGTCCTCAGTTGTGGTCTTATCTTGCCTTTAGAGGCATCTCTTTGTTCTCTGGTCAGCTGCACTCCCTCCATGCCAAAAGCAGCCCTGCACATGTGTTCAGTTTCCAGCTTCAGTGGCTTCCAACAAGCTACAGAACAAGAGGGAGCAAGAGTGGAGCACCAGTGTAACATCAAAGGCCTTTAAGTTACCTGGAGATTTGTTGATAAAAGTTTTCTTTGGAAGGCTGAATAAACTGGAGTCTGATGTCCACAGGCGATAACTGCAGCAGAAGACATATCTGCTAAAGCCAAATGGAGGTCCCACTACAGGTGTACCAACTTCCTTCTTTTTTCCTTTTTTTTTAAGCTAGGTAATAAGCCTATCAAATAAAGCCACTCACAATTAGGTGGGACTTCCTCTCTCAGTTTGCTAGCCTACGTGCCAATCATCTATAAAATCACACTGCAAATACATCCAGAAATGTGCTTTACTAATCTGCTAGTCTTTTCACAATCTAGTCATGTTGATGCTTAATTATTACTAATTTATTGACCTCCTACATATTATCTTTCAATCATGAAATGACTTACATAACTAAAGAACCAAGAAATTAAGGAAAAAGTTAATAGATAACATTATCATTTAAAAGAAAGTGAGCATTAACATAGTTTTCACTTTTAGGGTGTAGAGAGGACTTTATTATAATTTAAAATAATTATTTTTTCAGTAGGGAAAGGAACAGTACAAAAAAGGAAAGGAAAAAGCAGTTATCAGTATGTCTATCATCACTTCTGTGTCTTACACTTAATAATGCATAAATAATAACTCTTAACATAGGGTTAAATTGTCATATCACAGAAAATTCCATTGAAGAGGTGTGATTTCATATATTAAAAATATACAGATATCAGCTAAGTTAATTAAGTAAAAGTTCTTTTCTCTAGCATACCCAGTAAAACTTTAAAAAGGCAATTTAAAAATATTAGAGTAGACTGCACAATTATACACAAAGTGCTGACACAAAAAAAGAGTCTTCATGGAGGGGTGTTTCTCAGGGTCTACAATTATTACTAAAATAAAGTATAAGAAGTTACTAGTTTAACTGCTTAGAAGATTCAGCTAAGACTACATCTTCCATTACAGATCTACTTGATTTTGCTTTTAGATTAACTTTTATCTTCTCCACTAATATGTGATCTCCAAAAAGATAATCATGCAATGTACTTTGTCGAATATTTTATTCCCTTTCAGCCCGTTTCCTAGCAGTAGTCAATGCTCAACTCATATCTAACAAACTAATTAATATATAAATGTGTAATAGAAATTTGCCCAAATAGACACTCTTATTATTGAAGTCAGTGATCGTTGTCATGTGACATGCTTTATGCTACTATAGACATAATAAGTGGATATTTTAAATAAGGTTATGTGGTTTCTCCTTTATATTTATTCAAGTGACCACATAATGTATGAGATTATGTATCTCGATTAAAATTTTTAAATTGGATATAGGAATACAAAGCTAAAAAAGACTTTAAAGAGGAAGATAATCACTGAAAATTTTAAAGTCAACTTTTGAAACTTGCAAAAGTCTGATTACATAACAAAATAACAAGCCTAAAGTTAACACTAAAGGATTTGAAGTTGAGACTGATAACTACTAACGTAATCAAAAGTAAATTAGTTCTATGATTACAGACAATTTATTAGAGTATAAGGCATGTAATTTCAGAAAAGTTATTCATCTTGATTTTCATTTCCTCAGAAACCACAAGAAAATCTAGTATGTTTTCATATAAGATAAATTTTGGTTAGAGTACTTAATTAAAATATACAGTCTTGCACATTCTTTTAGTTAGAGTTCCTCAACTACAAAAAGAAGCATCAAAACATTATATATATATATATATATATATATATATATATAATGTAGTTTATACATATATATATGCTATGCATTCATTTAGTGGAATATATAGCTTAAAAGTATAGCTTAATGTAATTCATTCCTTTAATGATGATTTTAAAAGTCAGTACATTTAAATTTTATTTCACTATATAGTTGTTTTACTAATTCATACTTTCAGTGTTACTGATTTTGTTTATCACTCCATGGAATAATTACATGAGTCAATTAATCCCTTTTTCTACATGTATTTTTGCTTCTTTGGGCAATGTAAGAGATTAACGATGTATACTAAGAAAATTTCAAGCTATTAATTTCAATTTATGTTACATATTAAGAAAACAAATATTAAAATTTGCATATTAAAAAATACCAAATTTTATCCTTTAACTTCCTATTATACACATTCCTCCAAGTAAATTTACAAGTTATTTTTCTTTTTACATATATAGCATGCCATTAGTAAACTCATCTTAATATTTATACTGATGTCAGTCTTCATATTCTACAGGTGAAGAACTTCATGACCTTAATATATCCAGAAAGTGAGGAAAATATATTGAAACTGAAGAATTTGATTTTTAAGAGTTCTCCTTCTATAAATGCTTAGATTTTCTAAACATTGAGACATTAGAAAAATGACATCCTTATCTAAATAAGTTTATACATTCTGAATCAAAATACTTTAAACATATCCTAAAATTATGAGTTACTCTTGTTTTTTATCATCTTTTCTTGTCAACATTTCTGGCTACACAGAAGTTTTAGAGGAGGACTGAGTGTTGTTATTTTATTCTTACCTATGTCTAAGAGCCTTACATATACCCCAGAGATACTCAACAACTTCTGGTAAGATACAGTGTCAGCTCAGGATACATTTAACTCTTCTCTCCTAACCTCTGACAAAGAATTCTGACCCCAAAGAACTGGATGGTCCTTGCTTATTTCATTTGGATGTTTTGATACATCCTAGGATTTAGGTGTTTTTGTTCCCTAAATGCATTTTTCTGACTTCCTCCAAATATACCAGGTATTATGTTTAGTGAGAATGTGATGAAAAACAAAACAAAACAGAAACAATGCTTAAATATAAGTAGCCTATTGACTTCCAGGAGGCAAATGACTATACAACATTGTGTAACTCAGTGCAGAATTATTCATAGGTTGTTTTTTGTTTTCAGTATTGTAGTAGAAAGTGGCACATTTCAAGTTGGCAAAGAGCAGTAGAACATAAAGAGACAAAAAGAAGTTTAGAATCTTGGAACCCAAAATAAATCTGAAACTTAAGAGAATGAGTAGTTTATGAACCTGGACAATGAGGAGGCAGTAAAGATCTACAGGAGCTTATATAGTACATGGTGGGGAAGAAAAGAAAAAAGGAAGGAAAGAGGGAAGAAAAGAATGGGGGAGAGAGGCAGAGAAGACAAGGAGCAAGGAAAGGAGGGAAGGAAACTTATGAGTGTGTATTGGCAAGAGGATATTAGAAAGTGGGGTTAAGTAATGTTGGAATATAAAAGATTAAAAAAATGCCATTTAGGGGCTGGGGATTTAGATCAGTGGCATAAGTGCCTGCCTGGCAAGCACGAGGTTGTGAATTCAATCCCCAGCACATACACAAATAGACAAAATTTTAAAAAAAATGACATTTAATGACTCCAGAGGAACAAATCGTAGACAGATTTTAAAATGATACAAATAATTGACACAATTAATTATCTTATGTGACATTAACCAAATTTGCATATTCAAATATGTGTATTTGTAATACACAAGCTAAACACATTTATCATACTTTATGTAATCTAGTTTTATTGATTAAATCTTTACTATGCCATTTGTTGTTAACATGTTGGCTTTATTTTTGTTCATTTCAATGCATTATTTTACCTATTTAATTTACTTTCACTGAATTACAGCATCTTTAGATAAGACACTCTAAGCAAGTATGAAAAGTCAGTCTTTAGGTGTCCATTTGGCTTCCTCCTATCTTTAGGCATGACTGTTTATCCTCTTTGTTCTTTCTCTCTAATCTACATGATAAAGAAATGCAAATACAAATAGTCTTGCAGGACAAAACAGAGGGATTGCTAATCCAGACACTTAAATGCGGAGCAGGAGCTAAGAGTCACTGAAGCTGAAAAGGTTAAGAAATGAATTCCTTCCTAGTGTCCCCAGAGGGAATAAAGCCAAGTAATCAGGCTAATTTTGGACTTACGGTATCCAGATCTGTGAAATAATAAAATTCTATTATTTTAAGCCATAAAACTTGTGACAATCAGTTATATCAACCATAGGACATTAATACATCAATACTGCACAAACTAGAAGTTGGCTCCATCGTATTGTAAAACAAGATAACTGTGTCAGCACACCAAAGCTCTGATGGACCAGGTATTTTTACGTTTTTGGCTATTTCATTACACTTGTATAAATCTAAGTCTTGCTATAAACTTATTTGTTTTGTAATGAAGATAGTGAGCCAATATAATAGGCAAGGCACCCTTAGGAGTATGAGAAGCAGGCCTGCTAGTGGACCTAATAGAGCTCCCAACCACGGCTTCCAGTTTTTGAGGGTGCTCCACCCGTAACAGCCTGCCTGCCTGTCTCAGGCCTGCTAGTTTATGTGTTGTTGCATCTGGTGGGTGGTTTTTCTAACACCAGGCTTACTAGTATAATAGCAGTGTTTTTCTTTTTGAAACAGGCAGGTGCCTACCCTAGCAATTTTGGCTCAATGGGAGATGAGTTAAAGGGGTATTTGGGTATCCCCATATTTCAAGGTTATAGGGGCTTTTTTAAAAATTCTTGATCTAAATCATATCCCCAGGGCTATATGTGTGGGCAGGTGTGTCTCTGGGTATGGCAGGTCTCTCAGCTATATATTTGTGTATCTGAGAAAAGGTCTTTCTTAACCGTGTAAGTTGTTTCTGCAGAGATATGTTCCATAGCTGCTGTAGGTCTCCCTAATTACGGGGAGGGGTCTCCCATATAAAACTTTCAAAAGAGTTTATCCCATGGGCCCTGGTGAGTTTTGGATCTTGAGGAGTGCATGGGAAGCAAATCCACCCATAGTGCCTGGGTTTCTTGGTGATATTTAGTCAATAGCAACACAAACAGAACAGCCTCCTGCTTCCACCATCCGTTTCAAACATTCGTACAATCGTGTAGCAGCACTCAGAGGTTAAACATTCTAATCTCTTTTCCCTCACAGGTGGCCTAAACTAAGGAAGGGTGATCAAGCTTTCCTTGTACTTGAGTCTGAGCAGAACTGACTGGCAGACTGACTGGGTTACTCTCTGGGGTCTTCCCTTATTTGGTCACCTGACCTTACTGTGTCCCTTTCCCCTCCTGGGGGTCTGATGAGGGCTGTGGGAGCCGAGCAGGGGCTTCAGACTCAGGCCTCTGAGGGGACTCCAAGAATTCCAGAGGGTGCACCTTCCAGTCAGGGAGCTGGGAGAGGTCCCCACTTTGCCTGCCAGGCCTCAGTGGGGGCCTAAGCAGTCAGAGCCTTCTTCCCAATTAGGAAGCCAAGAAATATTATGGAAAATGGACCAAACACAGGAAGAAACAGCACCAAGCAGGTCTAGGAGACAGTGTATCACACAGGTGGGCTTGACTGGGATCTCCCCCCAAGAGTCAGCCCAGCCCAGCAGGGTTTTGGGTCTTTTATAGGGAGAGGAAGCAGGCAGTACAAAGGCAGATTTAGCGCATTATGATTGGAGTGTTGGGTGACATCACAGGTTGCTGAGGGAATTAAAACATTTCAAATTACATTGCAAGGTCATCAGTTAAACAAGCATGAGTTACACAAAGGAAGAAATGTTCTGTTATCTGTTTTTTCTGGACAGGAACATGTCCATCTGACCATGGTGGGCATCCTTGGCAGACTCTTGGCAGACATTTATTTAAAATTTTAGTTTCCCTTTCAGAATATCTTTCCATGGTCAGATTTTGCTGGAGCAGTTATATTTCTTTTCTTCAACTTCATTCTATGCACACAATTCATGCCAGTACCTTATCACTTACTATGAATTCTACCTAGTTCAATTCCTACACATTCTGTAAATCATCTCCCAATTAAAGCATCACCAATTTCTTTTTTTCTTGAAGAAATTTTATAATGCCATTTTTAATTATCTGTAGCCAAAATGACTTCATTGTAAGAAGTATTGGCTATATATTACATTTGTGATTTATACCATATAAACATGAATAATGTGACATTCTTCATTATTAAACTAATTTAAAATATTAACTTGAACTAGGATTTGTTGTTTTATAACCAATGACGAATAGCTTAGTGCTACACCCAGAAACCAAATATAGACTGATTGATTAATTTAATAATTGAGGAAATGGGTAACATAATATGTTTCATTAAATCATACTTATTGTACATTAATGAAGTTTACCTGTTGTCATTTAGAGGGAAAATGGAAGGTTTTGTGTTCAATCGAAAGATAAACATCAAATAATTTGTAGGATTTATAAAATTACCCACTAATCAAATTATTATTTACAGATTCTCTCAGTAAATGTGTTCATCTTAAATTTATAGTGTATTTACCCCGTGTCAGACATTGTGCGAGTGATGTTATAGAAGTACTAAACAAGACTGACAAAACCCTGCCATATTGGAGCTCGCATTTGGGGACAGTGACAGATAATACAATAAACAAGTGACTCATTCATGTTTAATAGGAGTGGAGGCTTTAGATTCAGGCTAGACCTTCAGAACTCTGCCAAACTAAAAACCAGAGGAGTCACACTCCAATCAAGGCAAAGGACAAACACACTCTTCACGTATCATTGTCTTATGTCAGCAGTTGTGTCTAGATTTTAGCATACATGAAAAATCATGTGGAATAATTGCTCACACATCTAGAATTTCTAAATTACTAGGTCTTGAGAGATCCTTAAGAATTTACATTTTTATAATTGCCCAGGTTGTGTTTATGATGCCAGTATAGGAAACATGCTTTGAAAACCACTGGGTTAAAGACCTTAGAAGAGATTGATAGGCTGAGTGTATTAAAGAGATACAGAAAAATATTGCCTGATCTTGTAGGTATAACCTAAAATAATAATACATAAATATACAGAGAGACTAAATAGTGACAACCAGTGACAAAGAAAGAGTCAGTGGAGAGATGTATGTTAGAAGATATAAAGTGAAAGATATCTAAGATAAACTGGTTCAGAGAATTTTTAAAACCATGAAGGTGATAAAATGTCCTTGGATGTGTAATTCATATTAAATGAAGTCTTAACTGTCCTTATCAGATGTTTTTCAAATGTAACTATGTAAGATAATGGATATGATAATTTGCCTTCCTATGGAAAGCTTTTTTTTTTATGAACTGTATATCCCATCACATCATCTTGTATACCTTAAGTACACAATAAAATATATGATTTTAAAAGAGAAAGCAGTGTGGATCATGTATGAAGGATAATTCTAATATCAGAAAAGGATGAGAATAAATCTATAAACAGAAACTTTGTACAGGAATCAGATCACAGATTCACACTGACCATAGTAAGAGGTTTGAATTTAAGATCATTGAGAAAACATTGAAAGGTTTTTGGCAGAGGAGTATTGTGATAAGATTTATATTTTAGAAGTATCAGTTTACTTCGTATTTATAATATGGACACTGGTGGTAAAGGGGGAAATAGATGGACTTGTATGAGGTCCTTCAGGGAAACAGTGCTTTGTACAAGGATCATGTCAGCAGAGATGGATTTGCTGAAAGAACAAATGTGGGGATTAAATCAAGGCAAAAATCAAGCATGAGTTAAGATTTTGGATTGAGGACCAGGGTGCTTCTAATAACTGGGTGAGAATAATAACAGAAAATATGCAAGTGAAGTTACTTTTATGTTATTAGTGTTGTTCATTGAAACTCATTTTAAATAGTCCTGATTTAAGAACTGTATCATTAAGTTATATGTGCGGATAAAAGCCTTGTCTTAGAGGGCCAAAGAAAAATTTAAAAAAAGTAATTAAATGCAAATATCATATGATAGCAAAACTTTCCACATGATTTTTTACAGCAAAAATATTTAAGCTGGTAACTAGATTGTGAGTCCACTGAAGATTTTTAAATTGAGAGATAACAGAATTAATTTGTGTAATTGTGAAAATAATTACCTGAGCAAGACAAACCAGGGATTGAGGTAAAAGAAAGGGAGGCCTCCAGGCAATATATTTTGGAAAAAGTGATCCAAACACAAGTAAAGGATTAGCCTTTGATAGGGTAAAGGCCATTATATTCTTTTCAACTGACTACCAGATAAAAAATATGGTTTTAGGTAATGGTAGGTTTGCTGGTAGGTAGGGCAATATGTTGCAAAGGTATCATCTGAGAGGAGGTGAAAAGAGGAAATTTGAAATCACTATCTTGAAATTAAGACAGTGAAATTATTTTGGAAATCATACCTTTCATTGCATTAACTGTTTGATACATGGAATCATGAATTGAAAGTGAATGCATGTAGACAGGGTTTAACTTGCTCAACAACTAAAATACTGGGGAAAAGCCTCAGGAGAAGAGTTGGCTTAAACAAGAAGTAAGAGTTTTGATTTTAGTAAATGAGAATAAATGAGTAGGGAGTTCACATATAACAATGGAAATAATTATTGCACTATCCCACGGAAAATAAGTTGAAATGATGTAAATAATAAAGAGTTAATAGTGAAAGAGAGTCAAATGAATGGGGATCTGCTAATAGTTTAATAATTGTCACAATATAAGCAGAGTCATGAGATGGAAAGGTATATTTTGATACAGACATGCTGTCCACATATCCATTATATCAAAATACATTGCATTCTTTCTTAAAGATCTGTCAAAGTGTGCCAACCTTCAATTCAAATGTAGTATATGTAACATGCAGATTGATGGATTACCAGGGAAAGGTTTGTGCTAAAAGGAGAAGAGAAACAAGAAGGAAAAACACACAAATACTGAGATATCAATTTTAAACACAATTTTATTTACAAAACTTTATTTTATAACATTGTATTCGATATAAATTTCTCATTTTAGCTACTATGGATAAATGCTTTATCATCTCTTCTTGAGTGGAAGGACAGGAAATTAATACCAGAGGATAATAGAGATATGTAGATATATCTGCTCTTTATTTACCATTTACTGCATGTATGAGGAAGAAGAAAACGTAGCTCTACACATTTATTAACACAATGTGAGTTTTCGTTTCAATAATCCTCTTTTCTTGCCTCTCTTAGGTTCTAAAGTAGAATGGACTGTTGAGCTTTATGAACTCTGGCTTACATGAAGATTAAATACCAAAAATAATTCATCAGTAAATGCTATTAAACTTTTATTGTCAGTTGCTTTGTACCATTAAAAGAGATATTGAAGAATTTCACTGATTTACACTGAACTATTTCTATCATGTATGATTGCAAAACAAAAATATTAGGCTGAAAAGTAAGGCAGCAGTATGAATTTAAGTTTTCAATATTTGGAGATGATATTGCATATGAATGCACATAAGCAAAGAGAAACAATCTGTACACACATGGTTAGCAGTAGTTGTGTTTATGTAATGTAATGTTTAATTTATTAAAGTCATCCTTCTGAATTTTCTGTATTCTCTAGTAGACATGTATTGCTTAAATAATTGTGTAAGTTTATATTTAAGACTGTTCAACAAGATGTTCATCAGAAGCCTAATTCATTCTTTTAAAAGACACTGTTTCCTCACTTCACTTTATTACATTACATACTTTACTCTCAAGCAATACTAATCAACAGTTTATATATATATACACACATATGTATGTATATATGTGTGTATATATATATAATATTCAAGCGTGCAATGTAATTTAGAATTACTAACTATAAGTAAATGCCTTCATTAAGGGCAGAAATCATTTTTCATGGGAAACACTTGTGCATGAATCTTTTAATTCTGCATTTCTTGTTCAATGAGTAGAATTATCCTTTCTCCTCTGAATTATCCTTCCTCTTCCTTTTTCTGAAATATAAAAACAAAAGGAAGTCATTAAGAGTACTGGAAATATGAAATAATTCTCTTACCTGTTAAAATATAACAACATCTACTACTCCTAATAAAGTTTTACCATATAAATACAAATTCCTAGTACTATTTTATATTTTGTTTTCCTTTATTACTATTTTGTTACTTTTCTTTCTCTTTTCTGATTATGCTTGGCTGTCACTCAATTTTCTATCTCAAATGGTACTTCATATACAGTTATTCGATAAAGATCTATGATCAACCTTTACTGTATGTCTTTAATTGCTTAGTATCAAACTAAACTTAGGTGCTTAATTTTAGACACTATTTCAAGACACAATTTCAGTCATTAATACTTCTACCTTTGTTCACTAGCTGAAGAAAAATGGTTTGATTTCAAAGAAACATTCAAGTAGTATTTTGGCAATATTTTCTGAAAAAAGATGAACTCTTTTTTTTTTCCAAATCAACTCTAAAATAATTTGGAATTTTAGATAATGTATAATTTTATTCATATTTTTATTTTATCAATTCATGTTGACTATTTCATATTCATATTTAATATTCTAACACAACTTTACCATAACATGAATTTGACTTAAATAATGTCTCTGTCTTTTCCCTCTATTTATTATCCAAAATTTCATTATGCTAAGAAAATTGTCATTATAGTAATCCATTAAGTGATCTCTACTGCAGAAGAAAACTAGAATTATAAAGAAAAAAATTTGTATTAGTCATCAGTGGGAAGAAAAGTGAATAGTTTTGACTTAATAATTTTCAATTTGATACATCATACATTTGAGATTGTATAAGTTTTGGAATATTTAAAAAAATTTTTAAATAATAAAGCTTGAAATGTAAGCACTACTGAAGATGACAGTGGTGAGCGAATTTAAACTGTGTACCTCAAATCAAACAAGCAAATGACTGTATATGACTTGCCGTTAATGTTTGCTCTTCCCTAGTCAAGTGGCCGCCCTGTAACAGTCATTGATTTTTTTTCTCAACATTTGGAGCATTAAGATTAGACTACCTTCTGTTCTCGTGCTTGCATATTCATAAAGGAGGTCAAAGAATGTTTTATGTAAAAATTGAAAGACTATGTTTTAGAGTTTTCAAATTATAGGATCTGTTATGTAACAACTCCACTCCACTATTGTAGTGCTAAGAGTGTTGTAGAGAATATGTGAGCAGCCAGCTGATATTCACTGAAAGTTTACTTACAAAAATAGGTGACAGTTAAAATTCTGGAAGAAAATAATATAGAATCCCTTTTGTTTTCTCTTCTTCTGAATACAATTAAATACCTTAAAAATGTCTAACAAACAATGATAAATATACTTTGAAAGCTAAAAATAACTAGTTATAAATATTAGACCTTTAGGAACAAGAATAATTTATTCCATGAGTCTTCTTTTTATGCCTCAAATATCCTCACATTGTCACTAGAGACTACTACCATGTCAAATCAGCAATTAAAAATAAATAAGTGAATAATTAAGTAAATAAAGAGAGGCCTACTATCTACAATCAAAGAACTGAAAATATGGAAATCCAATCACTGATTCATATCCAAATTATTGAATGGTTGATTCAACAACACTTTCAAAGTTTCAATGTAGTGAACCACATTTGAATGGGTAAAAACAGATATTAAGCATTTTACACAAATCTTTCAATCCCTAATATATTTTAGTTATATTTTTATGGCAAAAACAAAAAAATACTTGCTATATAAATAACAAGCTCTGATATGGTGCTCCATCTATGTAAAGGAAATAATTTTGGCATTTAAAAGTAAGGAGATTAAAGGGATCTAAATTTAAATGCTAGTAGGCTATGGTAAATTACCTATTCATGTGATATTATCTAGCAAATCACTAAGATAATACAAAGGAATGTATTAAAAAGCTAGTATAAATAAATAAAAATTAAATTTTAAAAACATTAAGTAATGAAAGGCAAGATATAAGAAACAGAGGAAACAGCAGAAACATCAAAAGTTACATAAATGACAGGTATAAGTCATTATCAATCAATCAATATTTACCTTACACATGAATAATCTAAAGGCAAAATCTATTGAAAAAGATTTTCAAGTCACTTTTTTTTTTATTTTAAAGAGGATAAAGCCAAGGAAAATAAAACAGAGTAAAACCAATCAGAACAAACCATAGTGATACAGGCCTTCACATTACAAATTCAACAATAGTTACCATAATGCCTTTTATTGTCTTCAAAATAGCTGCAGATACCTTCGGACATAGTAAAAAGCAAACAGAGCAGAATAGAATAGAAACAGTAAAACAAAACAATGAATAAAATAAAGGACTTCAAAACAAAAAATAGTAAATTCAAAATGGCTACCATATATATCTTACTATCTTTTATAGGTGCTCATGACACTGGATATAACAATCAAACAAACCAAAAGGGAATAAAACCCAACCCAACAAAAAAGGAACAATGTAGGACTTCAAAACAAGACTATAGGGAATCAACAATGGCTGCCACCCTCAGAAGGAGGTCTCCCCTAGATGCCACCCTGCATACCATTATCTTCTGAACAGATGATCAGACCACTGGCCCCAGACCTGCAAGGTCAGTGAAACACCAAGGCACCACAGACATCCAATTGTGTTTCACCTTGATAGCTATCATCAGAGCCCATGTTTCTCTGAAAGGGCCAGTTGCTTGGGGGGGGGGTGGATTGGCACTTCTTGTTTGCCAGCCCATGAGCCAGAAGGAACTAGGATCTGGCTGTCTCCCTGCTAGCAACAACCCATGGAGAAAAGCTTGGCTCTGGATGTCCACTGTCCAGCAAGGGCCAGTGCATGGCACTGGTTTGGGAGGGACAGGGCTTGTTCTCTCTCTGCAAAGTTCACGATGATGCTGAGTCATGGGGAAAGGCTTGGCTCCAGATGTCCTGGTTTGGCAGTGCCCTGTGCATGGTGCTCTTCAAGCCACATTTTAAAAAACCTCACAGCTCAATGATACAAAGAAAGACATAAAATCTAAAATCAGTAGATTAAAAGTTCAAAAGATTACAAATAATTCCATGAAAATATTTTTTAAATAGCAGAGACTATACTGATATAAAATAAAGTACTTCAGAGCAAAGATAATCACTAGGACTATCATAATGATAAAATGATCATTGTATCTAAAAGATACAACAATTTTAAATAGTGTACACTAAACAATAGAGCTTCAAAATGCCTCCAATGAAAACTACTAAAAATGAAAAGAAAAATACACAAATTCACACTGTGTTGTGTACTTCAACACCCTACTCTTGGCAAAAACTTAAAGCCAGAAAATCAGTAACAGTATACTCAACAACTGTATCCACTACAGTTTTTGTACAAATTTCCAAAAACAACAGAATTCGTACTCTTTTAAATGCATGTAGATCATTCACCAAGATAGATAATGTCCTTCATCAGAAAGCACCATGCAAATTTAAAGAATTGTAATCATATAGAGACCAAGTATATTTCCTGATTTTAATGGATCAAACAAGAAATTAGTAACAGAGATTCACTAGGAAGTTTCCAAACACATTTCTAAATAATCCATGGGTCCAAAAGAGAATCTCAAAGGATATTTAAAAATATGAAGCACTGAAAGAAACAAAAACACTTAATAAGATTTTTGAAATGATGCCGAAACAGTAACAAAACTGAAAAAATAAAAATAAAAAGAGTGCAAATCATTTTTGCCAAAGTATTACGATGGACTTCAGAGTCTTTCAAAATATTAGAGGAAATACAGTAAAAGTTTGAATTTATAAAATTAAGAACTAAGGGTGGGTAAAATGGCTCAGCGGTATAGCACCTGTCTGGCAAGCACAAGGTCCTGAGTCTAGTTCCCGGCACCCAAAAACTAACTAAATAAATAAATTAATAAAATTAACTAATAAGAAGATATACACCATTTTTTGAACAACATTAGGTACCAAAACAAAAACAAAATGAGATAAGTAGCCTGAATGCCTTTTTAAAATATAGTTTGCATTTATAAAGATTCTGAGAACAGAATATCAAGGGCCACATGGTATAATTATGAAATTTCATTGAACATTGATAAAGAATTAATATCATTTTTAATAACTTTATCAAGAAAATATAAAAGGGAGAAATTCATTCTAATTTATTTCATGAGATATTCTCAGAACCAGTCAAGAACAGCCCTGAGAAAGAAAATTAGAGACTAGCCTATCTAATGAATGTGACCCAAAAATCTTCACAAGATGTTAGCAAATCTAATTTTCTAACATATAAAAATAATAGAGCATAAGAATGAAATTCATTGTTGATATACAAATATGGCTCAATGTATAAAAACCAATGCACTCTACCATATTAATAGTTTATAGACCAAAATCATATAATAATATTGATTGATGCAATCAAATAATTTGCCAAATCATTTATAATAAAAAAAATTTATTATGCTAGAAATATGCTGAGAGGAATTGCTTCAAACTTGATAAACAATATTACCAAAAACGAAGAAATAAAAAAAAAGTATGAGATGTGATCATACCTCATGAAGGACTAAATAAAAGCTTGCCTTTTAAAAACTAGAACAGGACATAGGGCTGGGGATCTAGCTCAGCAGCCTAAAGCGCCTGCCTGGCAAGCTTAAGGTCGTGAGTTCAATCCCCGGTACTGCAAAAAATAAATAAATAAATAAAAACTAGAACAGGACAACAAGACAATTTTCAACACTTGGTCCTGGAAATCCTGCCTTCCATCTGTCTCTTTATATTCCATCCAGGTTACAAACCAATCAATTGGTTCAATCCACACCCAGGGAGGGCCACCCATTATACCATCCAGATTTAAACTAAACCCATTTAGTCATCACAAACTCTTAATCACTGTATCACACACCCTAGATTCAGCCAGCTTTGAAAAGCCCCACTTTTGAATTCATGAGGTTTTGGGGGGACCTCTAGATACAAGCCATAACATTTATCAATGAGAAGATTAAGTTAGTAAGGGTTTACTTTCCTCTCAAATTCTTACCAAAAATCTCAGCAAGAGTTTTTGAAAAAAAAATATGTACATGAAATTATTTAAAATTTTATATAGAAAAAGAAAGTTCTAACATAACCAAAGCAGTTTTCAAAAAAAAAATAAATTGGGATTATCCACTGTGCCTAATGTTATGGATAATATTTAGCTGAAATATTTAAGAAGATGTGGTACCAAGACATAGACAGACACATAAATTAGAGGAACCGGACAGAGAGCCCAGAAATAACCAACATAAGTAGGCCTACAATTTTTGGCAAAGAAACAAAAGCAATACAACTGAAGAAGCCTTTTCAGCAAATTGGCATTTTATGAAAAATGTTTAATTGAGTATTTCATAGAAGTAATTGAATAGTCATATGCAAAATTGTTGAGCATCAATAAAAACTTCATACATTATACAGAAACTAGGCCAGTTTCCTGGACTTAAACGTGAACTTAAGGTCATAAAATTTTTAGGTAAAAGGAATGAAAAACTCATTGATGCCTTGGACTAGGAAAAGTTCTGAAACTTGATACCAACATGCAATGCATAAAGAAAAATCTAACTGACAAGTTGGATTTCATCAAAGTTTCAAAGTAAAGTTCTACTGATGAACTTGTTAAGATTTCAAATCACACATTAGAAGAAAATATTAACAAAGTATGTGTCTGATATAGATCTTGTATTGAGAAAAGAGAATTGTCACAACTCCAAAGTAAAAGGAATAAAAGTACAGGTACAAAAGTGCCAAGAAAATGTGCAGACATTTCACCAGAGCATATAAAGATGTCAAATAAGTACAAAAATGTTGAAAATTATTATATTTAGAAAAATAAGTAAATTTAAAACTATATTTACTATAAATCTATACAAATAGCTAAAATGGAAGTTAGTGACTGTCTTAGTTACATTTTCTCATTGCCAGGACAAAATACCTAACACCCAAAATTTGGGAAGGGAAGGTTTATTTCTTACAGTTCTTGTAGGTTTCAGTCCATACTTAGCTAGTTCCAAGGCAAGGAGGTGTGGTTGAGGGTCAACCTGGCTCCAAGCAGCAAGAGCAAACAGGTCAAAAGGGGAGCAAAACACGCCTTCTTCCCTCCCTCATGTTGTATACTGGCTCCACCCCTGGGTGAGTGCAGCACTCATACCACTAATTCCAGCACTAGACAACAAACCAATCACAAAAGCTAGATTCAGCTGCTTCCAAGACTGCATAAGGCTTGGGTGGCCACCCAGACACAAACCATAACAGTGACAATAAATGCCTATAAGGCTCTAGAGTAAGTTAATCACTCACACATTGGTACATACCTTGCTGGGGGGAATGAAAAGTGGTAGAGTTACTCTTAAAAACACTTTGGTATTTTAGTTAAAAAGTATGTATGTAACTAGGAGTGGTGGTGCACACTTGTAATCTCAGCCCTCAGGAGGCAGAGGCAAGAGCATTACAAGTCTTAGATCAGCCTGTAAAACCCAACTACTTTGCAGAACTCTGTTTCAAAATACAAAATTACACAAGTGACTGGAAATTTAACTTAATATAAAGCCCCTAAATTCAATCCCACAGACTAAAAATTAAAATAAAATTCTGCATGTAGCTACCATATAAATCAACATTTGCACTCTTCAACATTTATCTCACAGAAATGAAAATGTATGATCTCATAAAAATGTATGCCTGACCATTGATTGGGAGCTGTTGCAACTGGAAGGTAGAGGTCAGAGATGGGCTCTTTTTTGAGCCATTGGCCAGGAGCTGAAGAGAAAATAAAATAGGAAATAGAAAATAACAAGAGCAAGAAACAAAATGTGACCCCAAGTGACCAGCCCACCCAAGACAAGTACGGAGCACAAAGAGACACAGGAAATCAGAAGCCAACCACTGGAGCTCTTAGAAATGACAGCAGCAAAAGTGAAAAAAGCAAATGGAAGAGGCCACAGAAAAAATAATATCTAAGGTACAAAAAGAACTGACAATCAAAATGAAAGAAATCAAAGCAGGCACCAAAAAAAAAAATATATATATATATAGATAGAGAGAGAGAGATAGAGAGAGAGAGGAGGTTAGGAAAATGATAGAAACAATGAGTGCCCAACATAAACAGGAAATGGAATCAACAAAACAGAACCAAACAGAAATCCAAGAGATTAAAAATTCCATTGAAAGTATATGCAAAAAATAATATGAATGAAGGTGAGGATACAATATCAGGCCTAAAAGACAAGAATGTGACTAGTGACCAAGAAAACAAAAATATCTTAAAAATAGCAAGGAAAAATAGCAAGAAAAGTCAATCCAACCATTACACAATGAAGCAAAGAAGAACCACATAAGAATGATTGGAGTCAGTGAAAAAGCTGGACTGTGAAAATGCCATTAAAAGCTGCTTCACAAAAATAATGGCAAAAAATTTCCCAAACATGGATAAAGAATTTGATGTACAAATAAGTGAAGCATATAGAACTCCAAATAGCCATGACAAAATTAAGTCTACACCAAGGAATATAAAAATCAAGTTTCCAAAAATTCAACACAGGAACAAAGTATTGAAAGCAGTCAGAGAAAAGAAACAAATCATCTATAAGGGAAAGCCCATCAGAATCACGGCAAACTTCTCAACACAAACTCTCAAATCAAGGGTACCTTGGACTGAGGTATTTCAAATCCTAAAAGCAAATAATCTTCACCCTAGATTGATGTGCCTTGCAAAACTATCTTTCAAATTCAATGGAAGAATAAGATACTTCCATGACAAAGAACAACTAAAGAAATTCATGACCCCAAGACCAGCACTACAGAATGCTATGAAGGATATACTAGAAAGAGAAAATAAAGAGCACAAATACACAAACACAAATAGAAACTGCCAAGCAGATCAAGTAATTAAACAGAGGAGAAAGACAGGGAACCAATACCAGGAAAATAACATGAAAAAAGATAAGCCAATACGTATCAGTTATAACCATCAGTGTACATCATTTCAACTCACCAATCAAAAGAAACAGACTGGTAGAATGCATCAAAAAACAAAACTTATCAATATGCTGCATTCTAGAAAAAGAAATTCATTGACTAAAAGTTAAAGGATGGAAAATGATGCTCCATGTCACAGGAACTCAGAAAAAAGCAGGGGTAGTTATCCTAATTGAAGATAGTATAAACTTTAAGTAAAAACTGATCAAAAAAGTCAAAGAGGGTCACTACATGATTTTAGTGGGGGATCATAATTACCCATATAGATACATTGACTAGACAAAAAGTCAGCAAAGAAATATCAGAATTAAAACAATCCTGTGAACAAATGGCCTCGTTAGAAGTCTACAGTGTGTTCCACTCCAAAACATCAGAATATTCATTCTCCTCAGATGCCCAAGGAATGTGCTCTAAAATAAACCACATACTAGCCCATAAAACATGTTTAAGTAAATATAGAGGAGTTAAAATTGTTCCTTGCACTTTATCTGATCAGAGAATAATGAAACTTGAAATCAGCAACAAAGGAAATTACAAAAACTAGACAAACACAAGAAAATTAAACAACACACTTCTGAACAACCAATGCATCACAGAGAAAATTAAACACGAAATTACACAGTATATAAAATTAGATGATAACACTGATACAACATACTGAAACTTATGGGATGTGATGAAGCAGTTCTAAGAGGGAAATTTATAGCAATGAACTCTCACATCAGGAAAACAGAATGAACTCAAATAAATAATCTACCGTTGAACATCAAACTTCTAGAAAAAAGAAAAACAAATCAAATCCAAAACTCATATGAGGGAGGAAATTATAAAGATAAGAGAAGAAATTAATGCAATTGAGACTAAAAAAAAAATACAAAGAATTGATGAATCAAAAAGTTGGTTGTTTGAAAGAATTGATAAAATTGATTAGCCATTAGCCAACTTCATCAAAAAGAGAAAAGTAACATTACAAATTGGAACAATTTTAGGAGTGAAAAGATAGAAACCACCGCAGATTCTTTAAAATTCAGAAGATCATCAATACCTTTGAAGAGAAACCTATGTTCTAAGATAGAAAAAACAGAAGATAGAAAACACAGAAGAAATGAAAAGATTCCTAGATACAATCCAATTATCAAAACTAAACCAAGAAGACAAAAATTCTAAATGGCCCAATATCAGCCAAGGTAATTGAAAATGTAATTAAAAATAAACCAAGTAGAAGAAGTGCAGGCCCTGAAAGATTCACAGTTGAATTTTACAAGAAATTTAGAGAAGAATTAATGCCACTAATGTTGACACTCTTTAAGGAAATTGAAAACGATGTGACACTTCCAAGAGCATATCTGGAAGCAAGTATTACCCTGATTCCAAATTCAGAGAAGAGCTCAACCGAAAAAGAAAATTATACACCAATATTCCTAATGAACATAGAGGCAAAAATCATTAAAATACTAGTAAACAGAGTGTAGCAAATTGTCAACAAGATTATACACTATGATCAAGTTGGTTTCATTCCAGGGATGCATGGATGTTTTAACATATGCAAATCAATAAATGTAATTCACCATATTAACAGAACCAAAGACAATCATCTTAATAGATGCAGAAAAAAAGTATTTTATAAATTCTAACACCCATTCATGATAAAAACCCTACAGAAAATTGGAATAGACGGTATTTACCTTAATCTGATAAAAGCTGCCTATGATAAACTGACAGCCAACTTTATACTAAATGGTCAAAAACTGAAACCTTTCACTTTAAAACAGGAACAAGAAAAGGATGTCACTATCACCTCTCTTATTAAATATAGATCTGGAAACACTAGCTAGAGTAATTAGACAAGAGAAAGACATAAAAGGAATAAGCATAGGAAAGGAAGAAGTTAACTTATCATTATCTGTATATGACATGATACTCTACATAGAAGACTACAGAAGTTCCACCCAAAGACTTATTAATTTAATAACCAAATTCAGTAGTGTAGCTGGATACAAAGTCAACACTCAAAAATCCACAGCATTCTTTTACACATGCAACAAACTCACAGAGAGACAAATCATGGAAAATACTTTACAATAGCATTCAAAAAATGAAATACTCAGGAAAGAATCAAATGAAAAGTAAAAGATATATACATTGAAAACTCTGTACTCTGTAAACAGAACTTGAAGAGGATATCAGAAAATGGAAAGATAGTCCTCATTCAGGGACAGAAAATATCAACATAATGAAAATGGTCATACTCCCAAAACTGCTATACACATTTAATGCAATCCCAATCAAAATACATTAGCATATCTCACAGAACTAGAAAAAATATCTTTAAAATTCATTTGGAAACAGAAGAGACATACAATAGCAAAAGAAACTCTGGGCAACAAGGGCAAGATAAAAGTCATCACAATTCCTGACCTGAAATTATACTATGAAGCTACTGTGATAAAATCAGCATGGTATTAGCAAAAGAACAGACACAAGTTTCAGTGGAACAGAATAAAAGATGCGGGCACAACTACAAACACAATAAATCACTTTGTCTTTGACAAAGAAGCCAAACATAATCACTGGAGGAAAGATAGTCTCTTTAATAAACAGTACTGGAAAAATTGACTTTCCATATCCTGAAGCCTACCTAGAACTACACCCATGGCTATCACCATGCACTAAACTGAAGTCAAAATGAATCAAAGGTCTAAATATTAAAACAGAAATACTAAATATACTGCAAGAGAAAAGAGTTAGAAATGTGAAAGACATAAATTTATGCAGACTTCATGAACAAAACCCAGACTACACAGGGAATACAACAAAGAATCAACAAATGGAATCTCACATCATTTAAAAATTTTTGCACAACAAAAGAAATCACCAACAGAGTGAAAAGACAATCCACAGAATGCGAAAAAGTTATAGACAGTTGTCCCTCAGAAAAAGGACTTATATATACATTATATAAAGAATTGAAAAATATCAGGCCCCCAAAATTCAAAGACTCAATCCAAAAAATTGATCTGAGATAAATCATACTTCTTAGATAAAGAAATACAAGTGACAAACAAATGTATGAAAACATGTTGAACATCATTAGTCATTTGAGAAATACAAATTAAAACAACACTGAGATTACATCTCATGTCAGAAAGAATGGCTGCCATCAAGAAATCAACCAACAACAAGTGCTTGGGGAGTGTGAGGAAAAAGGAACTCTTCTCCACTGTTGGTTGGAGTGTAGACTGGTGCAGTCACTGTGGAAATTGGTGTGGAGATTTCATAAAAATTAAAATCAGAGATGGTGTTTGAACTAGTTATTCTTTTTCTGGGTATCATCCCAGAAAAATTACAAACATCATACCCCAGCAATATATGTGCAACTATGTTTATAACAGCAAAATTTGGAATAATCAAGTCTTGGAAATAACCCAAATGTCCATCAACTGAAGAATGGATAAAAAATGTGTTTTTTTTAATACAATAGAGTACTACTCAACTGTTAAAAAGATAAACTCAATACTTGTATAGGTAAATGGAAGCAACTTGAGACCATAACTGCATGTGAAATAAACCACACCCACACTCATGTAAATGTCATATTGTCTCACTAGTGTGAGAATCTGAAAGAGCTGACAAGATCTATAATGTACAATAGATACTGTGAATAAAGAAAAAACTGTTCAAAAGTAAAGAAAAACTGTGATGAGAAAAAAGGGAAAGGAAGGAAGGGAAAAGGAAAAAAGTATGTAAATATAAGACAGTTAAGATAGTTATACAGTTGTTGTTTTTCTTTCTTTTTTTTTTTTGGTTCAGTGAGAGGAAAATTTTGAGCTAGTAATTTTCTGGATGATGTTGATGTCTATATCTTGTACTCTGAGCAACTACTGCAAATATAACATTATGCAATGGATTGATTATTTTTACTCTCCTACTCGCCTGTTTTGAAACACTTTTACTGTTATTTCTTACTTTTTTCTGTTTAACGTAAAAAAAATTATGCCTCAATGTTCACAGTAGCCTTTATTCCTTTAAAATTCATTTTAGTATGCATTATAAAATGTCTATAACAAATTTTGAAAATAAGAGACATTTCTAACATAATTTAGTTACATAATTATGCCAAGGATGAGAGGAACTCAAATTTCATAGATAGTAATCTGAATAACAGAAACTGGGACAAATTTCAAAGTCTTTCTATCTTACTTTACCCCTCCTTAATTGATATACTAAGAACAAGAGAAATAGCAACAAATATTAGCTATTTCTTTCAAGATTCTAACTTAATTGTAAATGTATTGCAAAAAAAAAAACAAAGAAAAAGAAAAATTTCCAAGTTCAGGCAACTGAGTTACTCTGTGTCCTTCATAAATTTTCCTTTTTCATTTAGTGTAGTTAAATTTGGCCACAAAAGGCTCAACCACCACATGATTAATTTGTTAAATAAAATATAGTAATTCTCTTGACATAATGAAATGTGGCATGATTAGAAAGTTATAACAGAATAATACAAAATAGAATAATTAAAGATCACATCAAATCTTCATTTAAGTTCCATTTTTCTCAATTCAACCCATTCAAAGTCCTGCCTTGACTTCTATGTAATTTCCTTGTGTTGGTGATGACCGTCTTATCTTTACTCACCTCTTTTTAAGAGATGGTCACAACTCTTTAGACTTCAATTAAGCTACTTTTGACAATGAATGCATATTTATATATGCTCTAATAGAGTGTGTGGTTCATCTAAAATGATATTAATTACTACAACCCCTATTCTACCATCTTTCACAAATTTGGTGGATATTCTGTCACTTAGGGAAGAGCTGTGGATCTAGTTTCCTTTTAGAGCATTACCTGCTTTTAGTAAGACAAGGTACATCTGCTATAGGAGGAAAAAGAATGAGTTTCACAAAATTGGATAGCTGGTGAAAAAAATCATCAAAGTTGTCCTTATTAAGGTTTAGAAAACATCTTTCATTTAGCCTGGGAAAGTTTGGTTAATTAATATAATGGTAGGAAAAAGAATAAAAACTTTAGATTTCCCATTCTCTTTAGGAATCTTAAAATCATAGTAGATCTTCATAAATATATAGTGTTCCCCAGGGATTTTTTTTAACAATACATTCACTGTGGTCACATAGTATACTATGAGCTCTTAAGAAGAACTGTGGTGAAAATTTGATAGCAACATATTATTAGTGTTATTACTATACTTATTCTGAAGCTTTTAAGTAGAAGATTGAATAAAATACATATGATGGAACATTTACCACTCTAGCAATTTTACTGGAACACCGAGGTCTCTTTTTAAAGGGCTTTAAAAATGGAACTTATGAAAAGATGAGTTCAAGGAAATGTCATTCTATCAAAATACACTTCCTCAAGTTGCCATTTTATAAGCAAATTAGTTTTACTACTTGCTCTTTCCCCTTCCATTTTATAAGAAGTACTGCAAACCTGTATGCTAATGACTACCAGTTACTTAAATGATAAAATGAGAGCCCATTATGTGACAAACAAAAAGCAGGAGTTGTAGCTGGTAAATAATGTCAGCCATTACACTCTATTTGGTGTTCCGAAAGGGTGACCTCCTCAGAAGACCTTTGGAAATATGTTATCCTTTGGGAGGCTAATCACATGCTAAAAGCAATACTTGTGAGAACACATGATTTTAGTACTACAGATTTTTATGTTGTAAAAATCTCAAAACTATTATAAATTCAAGTCAAAGATACACAAGACTGAATTAAAATTATCTCTGGATCTCTTGAATTCTGAAAGCTCA
>RJWT010008616.1:0-26089 GCA_004365215.1 Cuniculus paca | reverse complement strand
AAATAATCCTACACTCCAGCCCAGTGTGAGTTCCTGGCCTGGCTAATGGGCCTGTGTGTCTCTGTTTGTCTTGGACCAGTGCCACCTTGGGATCAGAATTATGCGTGTAGGAGCCAACAATGACTCTGCCACTGTTTGGGGTTACGGCGCCTTTCCATTTCTTCTGACATTTGCAGTTTAAACCCACTAATTACTTAGTTGGAAAGGCTTGGTCAGCAAACTCTCTGCCATAGGAGGAATCAAAGTAACCAACGAAGCAAGACTTTGATGAGAGAAATGACGGCTGTGACCGGAGAGTCACAGGGAGTGTTTGCCTTCCTTCCTCTTCCAGCTGGACTCAGGCTGTAGGTAGGAGCTGGGACCACTTGAGGCAGCTGGGGATGTCATTGGTCACTTGTCTTCTGGGCCCTGAGGACATTGTCCAGGTCAAGTTTTTTCTCATCTTTCTTCAGCAGCTCAATGAGATTCTGTAATTCTACCTGGCTCAGAGCTGATGCTAAATGTAGCATATTTCCTGGTTTCTGGGGCTCAGGTTCACCCTGAAACGAAACTAATTGGATTTGAGCCCTTCTTAAAAAAAAAAAACCCCTAACTCTGATTGTTAGTGGCCTGCTAGAACCCTTTGATCATCTCATAATAGAGCATATTATTGAATACCTGATTTTCTAAGTTGCTGCATGAGTGATCAGATCAAAAGTGAATAAGGGAGAGAATGGAGGAGGTACAAAAGATGGCATATAGCAGCTAATCTAGACTCTGCAGCAAAGGGTATCTCCGTACTTCTTATTCCTATTACCTGGGAGGGTAGACCTCGGCCACAGCAGGAGTGGAGCAACCCATGAAGAACAGAGGGACACAGAGGATCATAGAGATGGTGATGATGGTGGCGGCCACTCGGGGCATGGTTTGCAGAGGGAAAACAAAACGCTTCATTAGGATTCCTCCGAATAGCATCCCTAATGCTGCAGCTGGGAGGTTTACAGCACCTACAAATGGAGAGAAGGAGCTGGTCTGAGAGCACAGCCTGGGAGCACTAAGTTGGGCCACCAAGAAAGAAGCACGAAGGAACACTAGAGATGTTAAATTATAATTGCTGGCATCAATTGAGCATTTACTGTTTGCCAGACACATCTAGAAAGTTACCCTCACTAGAGCATCTCTGCCTGTGCAAAGGCATAAAGAACCAGAGCCCTTACTGCTGAAAAAATGTGGGTTGAATGTGGATTTATTAAGCACCTTTTATCATCTGGTCCTCATTGTATCCTGACTGTGACCACGTGGGCTTAGTAGGGCAAGAGACATGACTCCAGATCTGCTGATCAGAGACCGAAGGCCAGAGGGAGAAGTCATAGCCAAGGACCACAAAGGCAGTCAGGGGAAGAGAAGAGTCACCCTCAAATCTCATGTATTGACCACCTTGCCAAATCTATAGGGTCGAATTCACCCAGTAATGTGGATTAGGCCCAGCCAATTACTTGAATATCTGGTGGGACCACATCCTCAACTGCAAAAAGTGCTGATGCAGGGCCCTGCCTCCATTCTGGGTCCATTGACCCAGGTGGGGCTGAACATCTGAGCACTGGAGGAACCTACAATCCATTGGGTTGAGGACCACTCTTCCCAAAGCAAATGTGTTCAAGTTCTTGAAGGAGACGGGAGGAAACCCAGGGTGCTTTCATTTTCTGCCCCCAATTCCATTCCCCTCTCTCCTCTCTTGACCCCAATGATGTCAGCTGGGTCAGACGTGCAGTTCCTTGGCTGGGAGGAAGGCAGCCTCCAGCCTCCACCCACTCCTGAATGGAATAATAAGAGTCCCAGAAATCTGCCAAGAACATTCTAAATTGCCAACCAGGAAAAATGTCCTTAAAATTCTTTCTCCTGGGCAAGTCTTGTGTCTCCTGTCTGTGTCCGGTTCAGCCTTTGGTGTTCCTGGGTAGACAGCAAAGTACCCAAACCCTCCCTCAGGTGGCGCCACCGAGCTCCCACTGCACCCTCTGGACCTACCAATGAGAAAGTTGGCATAGGCTGCAGAGGCGCCATACTGCTTCTCTAGGAACTTGTTGAGGAATGTGGAGAGGCCAGCGATGACAGAGGAGAAGGTGCACTGAGCCAGGACCACCAGCAAGAAGAGTGGGTTCAAGAGCAGCCTCAGGAAGATGCGGGGGAACCCTGCAAGCAGACTGCCATCAGGGGCCAGACCAGGGCCATCCCGGCTACTTCTAGAATGGACACTGCCCTGCCTCCTCCCTCTCTACATGACTCTCCTCTCTTCCTTGGGGCAGAATTAGAGGCACCAAGATGCGAGTGGCCAGTCCTGGAGCACACAGCCACTGGGACCCCATTCAGCATGCTTGTGGGCTATGATGGGGAGGTACCTGGGAGAAACCTAGTGGCAGGCAGATAGAAATAGGACTAACACTGTTTCCCCCACGAGTAAGGGAGGAAGTGGGGGCCAGACCATGGCGTGGGAGTAAAGACTGCCTGCCTGACTTTGGTTCTGCTGGTAGCTGTAAAGAAGGTACCAGCAGGGTTCCCGCAGAAGCCCCGCTAAGTGCAGGTAAACTTGGAGGTGTGCCTATAATTATGGACCACTTTCTGTGACTGCCCCTTAGCAGCCAGCCCCTCCCACCAGACTGCTGGGTCAGTCAATTACTTTTAATGAAATCCAACAGGGAACCTCTTGACCTGACCTCCTCCATCTTTCTTGCTCCGTCCTCTGTGGCAGAAGAACCCTGAAGGCAGAAGGAGTGAGTGTTAACAGCCCTTCCCTGGACCTGTGACCCTCTGGTCTCAGGGCTCAGGGCTGCAGGTGTGTACAGGAGTGCTTCCAGGGAACACACTCTTGAGCAAATACCACCTGTATTTCCATGAGCCTGGTGCCTTGGCTGCAGACCAGAATGCATGTATGCCAATGCCTTCTGCAGTATCATTTTATATCTGACTTTCACACGACTGATGCCAAAGGTATCTTCCTGGATCCCACTCCTTGTCTGTATGTCATGGCTGCACTTCTCTCTGGCCCTCAAGTTCCAGGGACTTCTGGCTTGTGGGACACTGAGATCTAGAATACATGGTTTTTAGCTCTTTCTGTCTTCTCTGTGGGGTTCCTGACTTCTTCTGGGCCCAGAGGTGAGTCCTGCTCAAGGCTCTGTTCTAGCCATTCCCTGGCACCTTCTGGATAAACTTCTTCATGAACCTGACTCCTTCTGAGAGCAACAGCCCCAGCCCCAAGCCCCAGCTCTGGAGCACCATGCAGATGCCAGGCCCTTGAGTTCTGCCACTGGTAGGATCTTCCAGGGAGCTCAGTGCCAGGAGCAGGCACTCCAGCACCAAGTTATTACTCCATGCTGAGCAGTGGGCACACTCCACATGTGTTGTCTTGCATCTCACAGCTTTCTTCTAAGATAGCTACAGTAATGGCCTTAAGTGTTTCAAAGAAGAGAAAGCTCTGGAACAAAGCCCCTTGCCTAAGATCACTCAGCTAGTTTGTAGGTAACACAGGTGCATTCAAACCCAGGTTATGTGATACCACCCAGACCACCAGGACTTGCTGCCAATCTCTAAAATTCTTCCTTAAGACAAGCCAAGGTCTTTTACCCCACTCCTCTACTCATAGCTCGGCCTCATTTCATCCACCTTATTGCCAAACACTGAGCTCTATTTTGGACTCAAACCTGGCTACCGATCTGCTCTCCTTCTCCAGTCTGGTCTGCTACTGGGTCCTTCACAGCAGCCCTCCAGAAACATCTGGCCTTGCCCTTGTCCCAGCTTTCTGACAGCTATGCCTTTGTCCTCAACTGTGTGCTTCATCTCTCACCTGAACTTCTTCAGATCTTCCTCACCCCCAACCTCAACCCAACTTCCCTGTTGCTACCAGGTGACCACCCAGTCACTTCAGTGCCCAGGACCTCCTGGGACACTTCCTGTGTAGAGCACAGGCTGTAGACACTTCAGCCTCACATCAAGGGCCACCCAGTCTTCTCTTCCCTGTTTTCCATTGTCATCCTTCCCTGATTCCTTTCCCCAGATAGGACTAGAAGATGCTTGGATTGTCACCTTCCTCAAAATATTCTTCACTTCCCACCCATTCTCACACTGTCCAGTGCTCAGAGCCCCACTTCTTAGACCTACCTACTCAACTTTTATGGACTCTTACCTCTTTAGCCCAATTTAGTTGAACTCAGTGTTTCCCAAACTATGTTTTCTGGAAACCTCCAAGCCTCTTGAGAAGTCCTCTAGCATGATCCTTGTTTCAGCATCACCCAGAATTTGCTCAATCTGCTGTAACTTTTCAGTTCTATTTATTTTCTACACCTGCCTATCTTTCTTCAGCTCATACAGGTAGAGTCATGGGCTCTCAGAAACTTACATCTGTTCCTCTGGACATCGTTTGAGGAAAGAAAAAAAAGGGGAAAGAGGTGAAAACCAAACAGGCTGAAGAAATGAGCAGGCCCAGCCACCAGGCTCCAATCCACCGAGGGTCACTTGGACTCAAGTTAACTTTAGCTGAAGAGAAACAAAAGAAAACAAGTGTTCATTGAATGAATGCATGTTCTCACATTACTGGAAAGAGAAGCTCTATTCAGGGAGTGTTCTCTTGACTTCTCCCTGCAGTGAAGACATGCAAACCATCAGCAAGAGCCTTGGTCAGGACAACATTCCCTCTCCAGGCATTCTGATTTTCCCAGAGAACTGAGGCTACTGCACACAGAGTTGAGCATTAGCAAATCCCCAGACTTGGCAGCTTCCCATGGTCCAGATCCTACACACTTTACATCTGTTATCCCATTGGGCTCACTAATGATGTCTTGAGATAGGGGCTACATTTCTTCACCTCCTGCCAATCAGGAAGTGAAGGTCTGAGAGTTTAAATCCCTTGCCCAAGTTTAAGGCTAATAAATGCCATTTCATTGGTCAGTTTCAACCCTATGTCTTCTGGGTGCCCAACTCTATACTCTTAACCCTTGAATTTTACTACATCTCAGCTTCATTGATCCTTCCTAAGAAAGGGGTCTAAGGAAGCAATCACTAACGGTGTGGGCTGCCTGACCATCAAGGGTGAGCCCTTCTCCTGGCCACTGTCCCCACACATCTGGAAGTCTTCGCTGCATTTGTCTGTGCAGACAAATTGTGCAGAAGAGAAGATGGCAGAACAGTTCACAGTCACACTATGACAGGCATCCCTGGGCACTGTTCCAGGTGGCCTGGGAGCTCAGTTTCTGGTTTCTTTGGGCAGCCAAGAATCAGCGGCCAATTTAGGAAGTGCCAACGAAAAGCCAAAGATGGCTTGATCCTGAGGCATAAAACTCTCTCTGGCTTGCCACTTCTACTTGAAGCACAAGCAATTGACACCGTGATGTGACAGCCCCTAGGGACAGGAGTCTAAATTCTGACCGCAGGTCAGGTTTAGTGCATGCCTGTGTGCCAGGCACTGGTGGGGCTGCTCTTACTGAGGGTCTAACTCTGTCCTACCTCCTTGGGCATCCCCAGGAAAAATGGCGACTTCAGACAGCACCTACACTCCCCGTGCTTCCCACCCTCTTGGCTGTGTTCAAGTGGCTTCCTCCCTCCCACCACTGCCGGTAGAGATCCCACCCATCTGTCATGGCTCCACACAGACATCACAGTTCCAGGAAGTCCTCACTGACTGCCTACTGCAGGAGTGCTCTCTCCTGCTCTTAAACTTCCAAAGTGGCCAGGCATGGTGGTAGGTGCCTGTAATCCCGGCATTCTGGGAGGTTGAGGCAGAAAAATCATAAGTTTAAGCCCAGTATGGACAACTTAATGACTTCGAGAGACCCTCTCTGAAAATAAAAAATAAAGATCTGGTGATGTATTTCTGCACTAAGGTTCTAGGTTCAAGCCCCACCACAACAAACAAAAGAAAACAAAACAATAAACAACATTCAACCCAACCAATCAACCACAGAAAAATTTCCAAAGCACTTTGCCATTTCCTCTGCCACATTGTCAGCCTTTTTTGTCTTGTGGGAGGCTGGGGGAATACAAGACATGCCCACAGAGGCAAGAAGCCTTTGCTGAGCTGGGTGCAGTGGCACACACCTGTAATATCAGCTACATGGATGACTGAGGCAGGATTGCAAGTTCAAAGCCGGTTGAGACAACTTGGTGAAAACTTAGTGTCTTTAAAAAAAGAGAGAGAGAGAGAGAGAGAGAGCAAGAGGACCTCGAAATGTAGCTTAGTGTTCTGGTTCTCTAAAGGTTAATACAGCACTTGTGCCTGGTCTGTGGACTAGAGTTTCTCTTTCTAATATTCTCAGTGATTTAGTCCATACCATTTTGGAAGAATATGAGCTCACATCTGTTAACCTCTTAGCATACATTAAGCTTACTATAATATTTACAACTGCTGTATTTTTACTAGCATTTACCGATGAGGAAACTGAACTTCATAAAAATCAAGTTACTAAGACCCCTCAGCTAGTGAAAGGTGGAAAAGGGATTAGGCACAATTCTGGTGCCCACACAGGGCAAAGGTACCATGTCACACTCTTCTGGAAGAGTCATAATCCATGGGTATATCTTATGCAGTATTTCTTTTTCCTGTCAGAGTTCTTATTAGTTCTTTTGTTTTTAAATAATCAGCAGTATTTCAAAGAACCAGAGAACTACTTTTAATGTCACCATCAAGATGGGTAACTGAGGAGACCATTCCCGAGGGCTGCCCTAGGTCTTAAGATTCTCACTGCAAACTTCTTGATGGTAAGAAGTGTATTTTCCCCAGCAGCTCATGCCCACCCAGGATCCAGCATGAGCTCTGGTGAGGGGAGGCACAGACTGTCTGCTTCTGGCTGTCCGGAGGACTGCAAGAGGGAGGGAAGGAGGGAGGGAGGGGAGGTGGCAATGAGCATCTGGAGTTGGAGGCTCATTCTCTGCCCCAGTTAGATGGGAGGTGGCCAGAGATGTTTGATGGAATTGCACACACTCACCTGTGTCAATCCTGCCATAGTCCACAAAGATCTGCAGCATGACAGAGCCCAGCAGGTACCCAAAAGCCGGTCCAAATACAGCAATAGCAAATAGGATGGCTGGAAATTGAAGCAAGGGAAAGGATGCTGAAGGGGACTGAAAAGGTTGGGCAGCCTCATGCTTCTAAGTTGAGGGGGATGTCACCTATCTGTCCTCTGGCTCTAATAAGCCCATACCTATGGTACCTCCCATGGAGAAGGCCATAACTACTTAAAATGCCATGATTCATAGCATCAAGCCTGCTTTTCCTGCAGCCACCTGCCAGAGAGACCCGCTGGATAGGAAGAAAACAGCTACCATGGCGTGTTTAAAATGCCAGCCCAGGGGTGTGTTAATGAGTGACGTTTCCCGCTGGCACAGCACTGGTGACCCTGGCAGGAGTTTCTGGGGCCACAGAGCCTGTGGCTATGCTCTGCCTGGTGTGGGGGTTGGGCCTGAGAATGCTCAGTGTGGCTGGTTCTAAAGAAAGGATTTGGGCATTCAGATGGCCATCTGCTGTTTGCTATGCATGTGCTTGTCTGAGGCCAACATGCCCCGAGGTAGACAACTCAGGTAAAATGTGGGTACCCCAGCTATGACCACAGGACTGGACAGAACCAGAGGGTGCTACTGTATTTTCCCCAAAATAAGACCTAACCATAAAATAAGCCCTAGCATGCTTTTTCAGGATGCCTATGACATAAGCTCCACCCCCAAAATAAGCCCTAGTAAAGATTATCGGTCTGGTGGACACATTTAGTATATCCATTGCAATACATGATAAAGGCATTGAATTATAAAATAATATAAATATAAATAAATAATATTGATATTAATACTTAAAATAAATGATAATATAAGCTGTAATTAAGTACTTGAAAAGACCCAAGTGGATGCCATTGGACAAGAGGTAATAACTTTGTAAACAGATGAGCTCAAGACTTATTGTCAAATGACCAATCAGAGTATAGACACAAATAATGTACACAGTTGATAAAGAACAGATGCGGTTGTATCTTATATGAATCTTCATAATTCAGTATATTGTGTTGAATCGATACATAGTACTGCAAGCAGGCTATATGGACAAGAAGTGCTCATTTAAGGAGAGCTCTGTTGCTGGACATGAGAGATTGGGGCCAATGTTTCTATGGGAAATAGAGTCACAAGAAATTCGGGCAAGAATTCAGGTTTTGGAGAGTTATGATGATGCTCCAGAAAAAGATGCCATGGCTGTACTCGAATAGATATAATCTTTTTGTACGTGAATAAATGTAGATGGTTATACATGAAAAAATAAGACATGCTCTAAAAAAGATCCCTATTGCATCTTTTGGAGTAAAAATTAATATGAGACCCAGTCTTATTTTTGGGGAAACATGATATTGGTTTAGGACCTGCACTGTGTCCTGCATGGGGCCGAGTGGGAACAGACGTTAGCTCATGTATTCTCACAGACAACCTCAATCCATCCCCAGGCACCACACAACTGGCATTGGCACCAGGTCTGTGCTCATTTGCTGTGTTGTGGGCAGAGCTTCAGATGGCCTTTCAGCCCCCAGGGCCTCATCAAGTGCTGTGTCCTGGCCCCTCCCCACCGTCTGCTGCAAGCTTGTGACTCACAGATGTACAGGGGCGAGTTGTTGGGCTCTGCGAAGTCATCCACATAGGAGATCCCAAATGGTTGAATAGGCACAGTACCGATGCCGGCCAGCAGCTGGGCAATCACCATCAGGGCCCACATGCTGCTGGTCTCCTTCTGCACATCCTGCACGGTGTTTGGGCACTTCCCAGGGGATAGGTTATGCCCACGCCTCTGGCAAAGTTCTGCCTGGACTCGGCTGAGGTTCCCTGCAACGAGAGTGCCCACTGGTTACCACCAATCCAGCCTCCTGGTTCTACCAGCTGACCTCCAATTCTGGCCTTTCTCTTAGACCTCTAGGGAAGGGTCTCTGGGAATCGCTTTTTTTTTTTTTTTTTTTTTTTTGCGGCACCAGGGATCGAACTCATGACCTCGAGCTTGCCAGGCAGGCGCTTAGGCCACTGGGCTAAATCCCCGGCCCTCTGGGAACCACTCTCCCTGCTTAGCTGGCAGAAGGGACTCTGGAGACCAAGGTGAGAGCAGCAGACTGTGGGTGGCCACAAGAGCAGCTCTTCCTAGGTGGGAGAGGTATTGTCTTCTCATGGCATTCATCCTTTCTTCTCCACAGGTGCTGCTGGAAAGCTGATCAGGAGGGATAGGTATCTCCTGAGGAAAGGGCTGCCCAAAAGATAGAATAAACGCATAGTATAGGAAGTTAAAAAACTGGTTTTATCTCTCGGTAGCTGTGTAATGTTGAGCAAATTTCTAATCCTCTCTGAGCCTTGGTTTCCCTTGAAACAGAGACTGTAAGGTAGTGGATATGGGGATTCCATAGGAGCCACTGAGAGTTAGAAGGCTGTGATTCCAGAAAGGCCTGGCAGGTGACACTGGACATTTTCCATGAGCCAGCAGGCCTGGTGGCTATACCCGCCCCCTGGAAGAAAGGCTAGCATGGCTCAGTAACGCTGTGAAGTCCCCTTCTCAGGACAGCACTTTAGTCTGGGAGAACACAATGATAAAACATTGCTGAGAGACACAGGAGTGGTCTGATTTACCCTCCACCCCACTCAGGAATCCTTCCATCAACACTCACCCTGCCCCACACCCAGATATGGTATGATGCTGGCAGACTCATGTAGATCCCCAGGGGGAGGTCCTGGTGGCCAAGGACCAGCAAGACCAACAGATGTTAAAAGGGCTGGGCTGGAACTGGGATTTGGGTTCTAGTCTTGGATCTGTTACTCTTCTTGCCAGTGTCCTTGACTTTAAAAGTCCATCAATTTTAGCAAGAGGCCAAGCACAGCAGAGGGTAGGAGGCCCTGATGGGCTAGGTGGGCAGGCTGGGCTAACTGCTCATCCACTGCCCGTGTGGCAGCAAGTCCTGAGACCGAAACATGAGCAAGTACCATGATCCCTGTGGCCTTCTCAAGACCAAATGTGCAAGTTTGGGCTGAGGGCTGCAGTAGCTGCCTGGCCCAGGAAGGGCTCAGGTATGTCCAAACCTGCCTGACCCAGCAAACTATCACTCAAACAAACCAGCACGCCCCCTCCTCTGCTCGCCCTCCTGGGCCAACTTTGACCAAATGGACGCATTTCTAAATATATTCAACATATATTCAACATATATTCAGAAGTCCCTAAATAAAAGGGCTGCTGCCAAGTTTTCAAATAGGTATTTCCAAAGATTCAAAGCATTTTCAGGTACATTTTATATGAAGAAACGAGCAAAGTCTGAGTTCCCTGGAGCCTGTCACTCGTAAGTGAACCTGGCTGAGCCATCCTTCACGTGACAGTGGCTCTCTGTAGCACATTGCTTCAGAAGCAGTAGGGTGGCAGAGCCAGGTCTATGTTATATTCAAGAATGGTTTAAAAGTCACCTGAAGGCAAAGGACAATACAGGAAAGAAGGGCAAATAATTGGACCCTATTCCTAATGTAGCCATGGAAGCACCCTGCATAGGCCCAAGTAGTACCTTCTCAAAAATAGTGTAGGTGGTGCTTGCTTTACAGAGGAATGCACAGCATGAAGTCCTGAAGGCGTGTCAGGACCATGATTCACTCTGTCTTTGCTCACTGTTACTTAACCTGTAGTGACTGGGTGGGCCCTGTGCTTAGGTGGGAGATGTGGAGGGGACGGAAAGGCATAGCAATGCCTTTGGTCTACTGTGGTCTGCAGATCATGGAAAGGGCAGCCATGATATTGCTCGATCAAATCAAAACCGCCCTGAGATACTACTTTACCCCCAATGGGTTGGTTATTTTCAAAAAACCAGGAAACAACAAATGTGAGCAGGGTTGTAGAGAAATTAAAAATAGAATTACCATGTGGCCCAGCAGTTCCACTTCTGGATATATACCTAAAAGAACTGGAAGCAGAGACCTGAACCAATATTTGTACTCCCACATTTACAGCATTATTTATAATAACCAACAGGGAGAAACAACCCACTATTTATTGAGGGATGAAGGAATAAACAAAATATGGTATGTACAATGGAATATTACCAGTCTAAAAAGGAAGAGAGTTCTGACATGTGTTGTAATATGGATGAGCCTTGGGGACATTCTGCTAAGTGAAATAAGTCAGACACAAAAAGACAAACACTATGTGACTCCATGGCTAGATGATATCTAAAGTAGTCAAATTTGTAGAGTGAGGAATGGTGGTCATCTGGGCACAGTGAGGAGGGAATGAGGTAGAGTTTGCATAGTTTGCAGAACAGTGAAAATGTACTTAATGCCACTGAATGATACACTTAAATGGAAATTTTTATGTTATGTATATTTCATTGCAATTGAAAAAAAAATTTGCCTGGCAGATACTGGGACAGGGTGCTGAAGAGCAAAGGGAATTGGCAGAAAACCCAGAGTTGTGGGGAGGAGGCTGCTGAAGAGAGAGGCCTCCTGAACTGAGACCTCACAGGCCCAGACGGAAGACAGGGCTGCAGAGGGGCTGCAGGGGGGCAGGGGGACAGCAGTGGAGCGGCCCTGAGGTAGAAGGCCACACTCTGGGAGGAGAAGTGAAGCGCTGGGAAGGGCACTGACCTGTATTTTAAGAAAACCCCCAGGAGAGGCAGACCTTAAGGGGGGCGGTGCAGTGAAGACCCTGGGTGATTAAGGCTGTGTTTCAAGGCCAAATAGTGTGATAGGGACAGTTACTCTGTCAGAGGTGTAGGTGGTGGGAGAAGTGAGGTGGCCAGGGAAACAGTTAATTTTGGGTAAACCTGAGTTCTTTGTCTCATGAAGTAGGTGTGAGGACTGCGTGGCAGGGCTGTGTGAATGTGGATATGTAAGATGCACAAGGCCAGGCTATTGCAGGAGAGCTCCCCCAGGGAGACAGAGGGCCAGAGAATAAGGGTTTCTTTCAAAGGTGCTAGTTTTTGATTTGCAAATTCTTGTCATTTTGCTAAATTCACAGTTACTAGAACCTTGTTGCTAACTTGGCTAGCAAAAGCATTTTTGTGGGATATTTAATGGTCAGCAAAGATCTTAAAACCTTGACTGCTTCATTTTTTTTTTTTTTTTTTTTTTTTTTTTTGCGGCACTGGGAATTGAACTCATGACCTTGCACTTGCCAGGCAAGTGCTTAGGCCGCTGAGCTAAATCCCCAGCCCTTATGCCTCATTAAGTCTTCACATGGCACATTGCATGGTCCACCAATGCCACAAACATCCTCATGGAGTTTCACCTAATACATTCAGTATCCAGCAAGCAGAGTTCTCTAGGGATCACTTAACTGTTATTAACTTTAAAAATGTCAGATTACATGTCAGAAACTGCTTTTATTAAATGTGTATTTTTTTTTTAATCATCAGTTGGCCCCAATTACAACCAAGTCTACTGAGTGCCTCTTGGCCACGTCTGTATTCCATGTTGATTCACTATCTCCTAATGATTCTCCTTCAGCCAACCTGACTGGGGCCTAAACCTGCCCCACATCAAGCTTTCACACCTGTGAAATGGAAGAGCAGTTAAATGCAGTAAGGCTTCTTCCCCCCGAGGGCACTGCACTGTGGGCACCTGCAGCAGCAGCTGGCAGGCCAGAGGCTGGAGGCTTTGAGGGCTGGGCTCCAGACCTGTTGCCTGGCCTTGTATGGGAGCAGGTGTTTACATCAGAATCAGAGTCAGGTGTGATGTGAGCTCAGAAGAGCTCAAGCCTGGGTTGGGCTGCATTGAATGTTCCCTGTTGAGAACAGGACCTTCTACAACTTGGACCATTAGGCACTTATAAAAATAAGAGGACACAGGTAGGTGAGTGTGAGGGGCAGGAAAAAGGGAGAGAAGAGGTTTTGCACAAGGACTGTTCTATAGGCAGGCTTTCATTTAGGGACACCAAGAGTGGATGGGCCCTGCAGACAGAACTGTGGTCCTTGGCTTTCTGGGCTCCATCCCCCTACAGCTGGAGCAGAGTTCTCAGCTTTCTGCAAGAGCTCAAGTCCATGAAAGAGAAAACCAGCAACCCCATCGTTTCACATGGCTTCTACCTGGTGACCCTCCCTGCAGCTCCTCCAGGGCTGCTCGCTCCACCCTTCCCTCCATGTCAAATCCCATGCATGGAAAGATCAGAGCAATGCCTGCCTCTTCCAGCCACCACAGAGGTCCCCCTCTGTCTTGGAGGGTTCTGGGGGAAGGAGGGGAGTCTGCATTAGTGTATGTTGGTCTGTTTCTCATCTTCCCCAAGGCAGACTTCTGGAAGACTCCAGTTCATCAGATCACATTCTTTTTCCCAAAGGACACCAGAGGCCTGGCTTTGCCAGTTTTCACAGAACTGTGAAATGCTAACTGAAAACAGGCAGGGCCCTCACCCCTCCTCCTGCTACCCCAACCCCACCCCAGCAGCATGTGGGATTGAGTCAACTTTTTGACTCATCCAAAATTTACATATGCAGAATTTTCCTTCTAATTTCTGGATCTCTCAGCAGGTTGGAAATATAGGAGACTCTGTCCGGAAGGTCTCTTTCCCTACCTTGGGGCCCTCAGGGATGGGGCGGTCAGGGGAAGGCAGAGGTCTGACCACTCTTGCTCCAGGCTCTTTCCCACCTCTCCTATGGCCAGGCTGAGAGTGTTGCGAGGTGGTCATGGGCATAGTAGGGTGTCTCTGAGCAAGTCTGCAGCTGGGGTGGAGAGGACCCTAGGACAATCAACATGAGAAAGCTCTGGAAAATCGTGCTTCCTTGGCTAGTCATTCTGTCTCTCTGTAGAGCAAAGAGAGAATTCTGCCAGGAAACAGGAGAGCCTCAGCGAGTGCTACTTCAAGTCATGGTCCTTGAGAGCCACCATTCCTCCCACTCAGGAAGCAGCGTGATTGGTAGCTGGGAAGTCATGGGAGAGTAGAGTAAAATGAGGAGGTTAGCAATCTAAAAGCCCAGAAGCAATCCATAAGACAATGGAGACTGGAAGGGGTGCTCCCATGCTTCCAGAAGGACAGCTAAGATGCCAGGCTCTCGGGCTATCAGCACAGGTCCTGGAACCCCTTTCAGAATGCTCCACTCTGAAGGACCTATTTCCTCATCCTCCTAAATCTAGCTCTTCAACAGTTCTTCCCGAAACTCTGGCAACACCCACTGGCAGGCTTGGAACAGCCTGTCCAGAAGTCACTCACAATGTGAGATCTCAAAGTTGTTTGTAAATTAGGCTGTTGCAGATTAGAAGAGGTTGGGTTCACAGTGGAATTCAGTCTTGTTAATCCATAATGTCCCTGTGATATGTGTTCTATTTTAATGAATGTAAGCTTCCATTTATAAAATGATTTCTATAAGCAAATGCATTTTGAATTTCATCTTGGCAAGCCAGGAGAACATAATCTTCTGCCCCAGCAGAAAAAATAGGGTCAGGATTGCCAGCTTGAAAGAGGACATTGTGGAGCTATAGAATAAACTTATTTTGAAAACAGTCAGACCAGTTTCAAATTTTGATGCTACTGCTTGCTACTCAGTAGGGCTTTCTGAACCTCAGTATCTTCAGCTCCATAATAGATATAATATCTTTTTAAATATTCCTATGATAATTAAAAATAACAAAGTAAAATAATAACTATGATTGATGACGATTAATTATTTCAAAATAGCTAGGAGAAAGAATGTTCCCAATGTAATGAAATGATAAATGTCTGAGATGACAGGTATACCCGTTAAGCTGATTGAATACATGTATTGAGATGTCATACTGAGGTAGCATAGAAGAGATAGAGATAGATAAAAGACAAGAAAAATTTAATTTTTAAGTTATACTTCTTAAAAAACTGAATCTTTAGGACACAAAGTTACTTGAGGTTATAATTCTTATTTTTCCCATTTGAGGAAACTTCAAAATTTCCTGAGTCTTAAAAGATTCAGTAGGGGCTGGGAATTTAGCTCAGTGGCCTAAGTGCCTGCCTGGCAAGTGTGAGGTCATGAGTTCAGTCCCCGGTGCTTCAAAAAAAAAAAAAAAAAGATTCAGTAAATCTTTAAGTTCGGCCCCTGCCTTTCACCTGTAAATTGAGCCTGTACTTTTTTCCTCTACACTATAGATCCACAAATCCTACAAACCTCCACCCTCAAGGAACCAGCATTATTAACTGGGTACCTTATCCCTAAACTTCAAACATGGGTAAATGATTTGCATTCTAATCTACCCCACTTAACAGGTAGCCTGACAGACACTAGGAATACACATCCTGGATCATCACCTTAAGAACACAGATGCCCTAAACCTGGATCATAATGTACCTCTCTTGAGCACCCACACTGTTTTCTCTGAGTCTGTGCATCTTTAACTCTAACTAATAAATCTGTCTATGCCTCTCACTGACATGTTCTGAAATGTTTTTTTGTGATGTAAGTCAGTGAATCCTACAGCCTACTTGGTGGGGGCAAGTTGAGGTCTCCATTTCCTTTTGTGAGGGACCTCCTCAGACCCTATCTGGTGACAATACTCTATCCCATTAATATGTACAGCTGTTATGTGTCAAATAAAAATAAAAATATATTTTATAAAAATAATGAGTGAGTTACAGCCTGACATATAATGATCCTACAGTAATGCCACTTTCCATCCAAGGAGATGAGTAGCTTTGAGAATTTATTTTAACTCCAATGGGTGATTGAGATGACAGAATCCTGGGGACAGGCAATGCTGCTCAGCCTTTTAAGAACTTGGGGCCTAAATCCAAAAATGAGAAACAAGTAAGATCAGTGCAGGTCTTTTTGAGTTGATGGAGTATAATAAAGGAATCACAGGACAAGTAGATATGCTTAGAGGGTGTACACCTGCACAGGAAAAGGGTGGGCTTAGCGGGTCGAAGGAGGAAATGGCTCTGCCCTCCAGCCTATGTGTCCTGGACCAGTTGTGAGGTTGAGAATGGCCCTCCCTACACTGACACCCTTGAAATGAGAAGGGTCCCCAAGAATTGCCTACTTCCATGGAGGAGGCTGGGTGATGGGAGAACTGGGGGTGTGAGAGCAGGCCTGTTGTGCTTGGCCAACCAAGGCTGGCTGACACGCTGCTGGGCAGGGTCTCCCTCCTCTACTTCCCCATCCATCCTTGGTAGAGCGCATGAGCCCACACCCTCAGCAGCACCTACTTTGGCTCCCATTCACAAGGTTACTTCTTTAGTAACAAGAGAGAAGACAGACATACCTGAGCAGTCACAACAGCACTCGGAGTCATTTAATTTTAATATTCAAAGAGATGCATACTTACTCAGCACTCCTTTCCCCCACTGGGCATGAAGCAGAACTTACTGTTCGCAGATTGATTCAATAGTTTGAGGAGGAGTACTTGCAGAGAAAACAAAGTGGTGAACCGAGCCAACAAGACTTCATCAACAGTCATTCATACCAAACCCCCTCATTTCCTTTGCCAGAGGGGCTTCCAAAGCAGCAGGAAGCTGTAGCATGGTGTTACTTGACTAGAGGAAGCATGTTGATGAAGCCTGTCATCTTGCTAGACATGATGGGGACAGGTGGCAGGAGAATCCTCAGGGAGTAGGATGGCTCCAGAGCGCGCCACTCTGTGACCTATTGTCAAGCAATGGGTGAGAGGATAGCAACCATTCATGGTTTATGAGCACCATGATGTGTGAAGATGGAGGGAGTGACTGGTGGGACATTCCAAAGTGTGAAAGCTCAAGTTACACCAAAAGATATGCAAGAAAGGGCTCCAGCCAAGGAGAAGCAATCTTATGGAGGTAAAATATAAAAGCTTTATTTTAACTTCAAAAAATTTAGCTGGTCAGCAAATGGAACAGTGAGACCTGGCTTGACAGAATTTGCGGGGGAAAGATCCTGTTGTTTTGATGACATAGTCACAATTTTAGCCTCCTCAGATCAAAAGGGGAGATTCTTCTTTCTTCTTTTGAGACATCAGCCTGAGAACTTGGACCTCCTGGAAGAGCCTTGTATCAGGAGAATGAACCAAGGAAGCAAAGCTTCTGGGCTGTGTGTTCCTTCAGCTGTGAACTGACGGGCTTGGTCTGAGTGATTCTGGGAGGCAGACCTAGGACCCACAGAGATAGTATTGGGAGACAGAATTCAAGAGATCCAAGAAAAAGAGTCACATGGGAGAGAAGAAGGGCTGCTCCCATTACCCATAATTATCCACACAAGGCAGTTTGGGGATCCCTTTCTTTTGGAATTTTGTTCTGGGTACTTGAAGACTGACGTGAACCTGGCAGAAATTGTGAGAACTGTCTAGCCTAGAGGTTGGCAAACTACTGACTATGGACTACATTTAGTCCCTAGTCTGTTTGTGTCAATACATTATATGGGAGCCCAGTTAGACCCATTTGCTTCTTTATAATGGGGTGGGGGCACTCACAGAGACCTTCTGCTGAGCAAGCCTGAAATATTTACTACCTGATGCTTTAAGGAAAATGCTGGCCCCTGGTCTAATCCAGTAGTTTTCAAACACATTAGCCACCAAATCTTTCTGCAAACAAAGCTTCTGGAGACACTATGAATGAAACAGCTAAAAAACAGAGCTCTCCTCTGGGAAAGGTAACTGCTGAGCTCTGCCCTGCTCAGATTGGACCTCTCCTCTTTGGGTCAGTTCTGCTGTGCTGAATTCTCTTTGCTGTTTCCCCCCTGTAGATGTCTGTGCCTCCTATCCTGACTTGGGCAGTCCAAGTTCTGAATCCTGAAAGTTCTCCAGTTCCTGAGTGAAAGAAGCCGACGCTGCTAGCTCCCCACCTCACAGAGGCCTTGCTACCAGGTGTGCTTAGCGGTCCCCGTGTCAAGTCTTTGAGTCACAGAGGTATCTGCACCCTGCCAGCAGCCTCAGCTATACCAGGTGCAGCAAGAGGAGCAAAAAGCTCCTCCCTGTCCCCTGTGAGTTCCTTAGGGAGCTCAAGGCCTCTTGCAGAAAGGACCACTGTTTTCTTCAAACTTCACTCCCCAGCAGGACAGCGGCTGGTTCCCAGGATGCCCACAGCCACCAGGCTATTAAGCAGCCTTCCCTTTTCACCCGAATGCTAACTCCTAAAGACACTTTTTCCCTAGCATAGGTGGGCCGAGACACATAGATAGTCTCATAGCTGCCCCAGAGAAGCAAGTCTCACTGGAGAGCAGGACACAGCTTGCTCCCAAGACCTTTGACCAGAAGCAGGAAGCCACCTTGCTCATTCCTGAGCAAGGAAAATGACTAACTGTGCCTGAGGCTCCAGAAACGGAGGAAGCCACACTGGGTCTCCACCAGGCCTGTGTTGGGGGTTATGTTTTCAGACCAGCTGAGCAGAGTGGTGACTTGCCCACAAAACAGATGTTAAAAGAGCCCAATGGAGAGTGACTAGCTTTAGATCAACTGCTCATGCCTTGTCAGAGGCTACTGCCTCCCGGGGCCTTGCTCCCTCCTGCCCACCCTGTGTTTTCTGTCATTCCTCCACGTTCATTTCTGTCCTTTCTCACACCATGCATTTAAAAAAATGTTCCACATCAAAATCTCATTAGGTTTTGTTCTGCTCCTCTGTTCAGGACTATTTTTCTTTCAGCTGAATTAATAACACCCACGTGTTTTATGATTTCCCCCTCCTGTTTGTTTTCTTTTCCTTTCAGGTTAAATAGATCCAACTGGCCAGGTTGTGCAACTCCTACCCTGACTGCCCACCTACTTGCTCCCGGCACACATGCACTTCCCCTTTCCCTCACAAATGCCTCCTCACTTTCCCGCACCTCCTCTTACGCCCTGATGTACAGCCCACTCCTTCACATATACCCCACTCCTACATCCTTACATTCTCCCACCTTCTACTGTCCACACTTCCCCAAATACACCTCCCCATGCCCACCCTTCACACTTGCCTCTTCTCCACAATCACGTCACACAGACACTCTCCAAGTGTGGAAAGACCCCACTCACACACACCTGTCCATCTCACATTTCCACCATGAGCCCTGCACCGGGTGTACCCTGTGCTTTTCTCCAGGGCCTCCTGCCACATCCATCACACACCACAGGACATGCTGGGCTCATGCCCATGAGCAGTTCCCTCACGGGAACGGATGAAGCTCTGCAGGTCGGGAGCTGCATGTCCTTCGCTGAGGAAGGGCAGCGTGTCTCAGGATCCAAAGACTCCACACCCTGAGCCTTCCCACCACCCTCTTTCCCAACAACACCCTTGGGATGACTTAACACTGGGAAGGGGCTGGCAGCTTCATGAATAAAGGACTAGAAAGTGATTCTTCCTTTTGTTTTCTTGACCAGTCCAAAAATACAATCTCTCCCTTCCTGTATACCCTCCAGGAAGCTTCCTGCTTCCATTGTCTGTGGGGCCTGATTTCCCTCTGGACTTGGCTGCAGGATCTTTCAGGATTACACCTAGTCCTACCAGACCCTGGCTTCCAAAGACCTTTCTCTAATCTCCTTGAAGATGTAGTTTCATGTTGGCCAGTTTCCCATCGGTGAAAACCATTCCATGCCTTCTAGAAATGGACTTAAAGGCTTTGGCTGTGCTGCCGATCTTATCTTTAAAAGGTGCCAGGGCACATTCATGGACCCCACTGACATTTAGAATATCTAAGCATCCATAAATGTCTGCGTGGCCTTTTTAAAATTAGCAATCGGTTGTTAAAGGTCTCTGATTCCCACAATGTTCAGTCCTTCTTTATTTTTTTCCCCTCTAAAACTCACAGTAACTCTTCATTTCCCACGCTCATTTCTGTAGCAGGTTTATTCCGAGGGGAAGGAAATCCGCAATCAACATATGCTAATAGGTCTGGGGCAACAGATTTCAAACACCACAACAAAGGCAGGCAAACAGAAATTTTCCAAACAGCTAACAGGAGCCAGGCACTTCACCTCTGTTATTTTACTTTTTTCTCTTAGAACACACTGAACCTATTATGGTTCCCATATTTATGGCTGAGGAGACAAAGATTCAGAAGGGTGCAGTAGCTTGTCTAAGAAACTTGGCAAGGGAATGGCTGAGCTGAGAGTTGAATGCCGAAGTCTGCACTCTACCTATCATGCCAACATCATCAGTCTACACCAATGTGAGGGTCTGAGAACTGAGCAGAAGAGCAGCCTATGGTTCCATCTAGGGAAACTCATGGCCTCACATTTAAGGGTTCAAGCAGGGACCATGCTGAGGAATGGGCCCTGCTCGCAGGCCAAAGCAGAGCACCCAGGGTGAGGACCACAAAGAAGCCAACTTCAGACACTCCTAGGCTATCTATTCCGTGGTCAAGCACTCTCAGACTCAGTTTTTCATAGGAAGTGGGGTGTTTCCACATTTGAGGTTCTGAGGCATCCACTAGGAGGGACATAGATGACTACATTATGTTAGCCACTGGGCTGAAATTGGAAGACATACATCTTCACAGCCCTCGTAGCCCTATGAGGTAGGGTCTGTGTTCCAGGGACAGAGAAGAACTTAGTTTCCCAGTAGTGAGGAAGTGGCCCCTGGCCATACCATTAGGAAATCTCAAAACCCCACTTTGGCTGGATGTGGAAGTGAAAGCTTCTAATCCCAGTTACTCCCTGAGGTGGGAAGATTGCAGGTTAAGGCCAGCCTGGTCAATACAACAAAATACGGCCTAACAACAGCAACAACAAAAATAAACCACAAACAAAAGCATAATCAAAGCCCAACGTCAGTCCAAGTAGAGCCAGTCTCCTGAAGATGGGCCATAGTCACATCACCACTCAGGCTGTTCCATTTAATAAAATGTATTTGCTCCTGATGACCTTACATAACCCAAAACAAGATCCCACAGGAAAAACTGGAGTTGTTTGTAGGAAAATGGATGTACTTTGAGACCATAATGTTAAGTGAAGTAAATCAAACATACAAGCTTAAATATTGGATGGTTTCTCTTATATGAAAAACCCAAGATGTAAATACATAGCAAAATAAAAGATGTTCGGAAATAGGGAGATAGATCCTTTGCAAGTGGGAAGGAACTAATGGGCAAGGAGGAAGAATGCAGGGAAGAGGATGAAAAAAATGATGATCCATTATGAACATGTACCTCGAGGAATGTAATCATTAATCATTATGTACTGCAAACATGTACTAATACAAAAAGATCCACAGGCATACATTTGAAGTAGAGTCACATGTGAGACTTTTCCCATGAAGTGAGACTTGAGGAATATTTTTGTTTGTGCATCTTAGCACACACTCCCACGAAGCACTGGCATCCAGCACACAGCCCCAGCTGCATCCCACAGATGTGGCTCCTCAGCCAAAGACCTCCTTATCCCACCTCTTGGCATCAGGAAGATGCCCCGAAGGTAGTCCAGCCCTGAGCACTTCCAGCTGTTGCTCTGATGCCAGCCAGAGTGAGTGAGACTGCTATGCCCTATTGCTGCAATTAGAATGTGCACGAACTAAATGAGCAACAATGACAAAACAATCACTCTTCTGGCCTATAGATGCCCCTGAGGCTCTGGAGGCAGGCTGTGGTTCTCTCAGATGATTTTAGCTAAAGGCACTGAGGTTGAGACTGGACTGGCAGAGTGTTTCCCTCAGATGTTGGGGGATTGTAGAGAGCTAAACCCAGCCTGACTGACCATTGCTAACAAGGAACAGAGTGAAGCCCATCTCTAACCACCCTCCCACGGCTGCTCTATGCAAAGCAAATGCCACTGGGACGTGGGCCCAGGCCATGGGGAGCCAACTCGCCAGACTGAACAGCCATGGTGTGTGGCGCCTGGCGAGGTGCCCTTCTCTTGGCCTGGCCTCAGTGCCCCAGGCTCCCTTGATGATTTCATTAGCTCAATCTTCATGTATCAGAAAAGGTCATCTCCTGCCTGTCTTCCAGAACTGACCTCAAGCTCCTGGTCAAGAACAAGGGGGAGGAGTTGCAGGGCAGGAACCCTGGGCTCAGGTCTGGCTTCATCCTCTGCTTACTTGAGGCAGACCTCAGCCCTGAAACAGACCAAATAGATCCAAGACCATAGTGCACTTAGGAGAAATCACCAGTGTACTGGTGATTAACAGAAAGTTGCAAGAAAGGGTTCCAGGACCAGAACCTAGCAGACATTTTGCCACTATACGTCCCCATCTCTCTTGATTTCATTTTCATTAGCCGCCCCTCTCTCTCCAGTACAGGTCTCACAACCTATAAAGGAGCTCCCTCTGTCATTCCCAAATCATCTTTTGGACTTGGTCTACACATCTTATTTTTTTTTTTTAAACATGGTATTCTAGCAAATTGGCATCAATTATTCCCTTAGCACATCCCTGGGTAGTTCATTCATTGTTTAGTCCTTTCGTGGACTACAGATGAGCCTTTGCAGAATGGGTCTTTCACCACTGTTCATCATAAAACCACCACCACTTCCTACATCCCTTAAAAACAAGTGCAAGGCTCTTCCAGGCCAACAAATTAACATAAAGTCAAACACCAAAGTGGTGGGTGAGGTTCCGAGGATGCTGAGTAAATACAAATGCAAAACTGCTCTGCAGAACTATTTACCAACCCTGACCATGCACAATTTCTACAGAGGAGATTGTAGTGCAAATGGCTTCATGGTCAAACACTGAAGAATATACAGAGAGATGATTCACTTACTAAGAGCAAGCAGACATGAGGATTAGTCCTCCCCAAACTTGAGCTAATGGAACTACGTAGTGGAAAAAGTATAAAATAAATACATTTAAAATAATAGAAAACATTAAAGAGAAAGAGAAATCATAAGAAAACACCAAGGAATCATGAAATTAGGGCAGAAAGATTTGAAATGCAAGCATGAGACCTTCTTGAAATTAGCAAACTATATAAAACCATTAAAATGTACTGTGTAAGGGATGGGTTTGACCATTACATTAAAGTACATTAAAGATGTACTTTAAGGAAATCACCAGGATGCAATACAGATGTATAAAGCACTAACAATTATGAAAGCAAGATTAAGAGACAAAGAACCAGAAATGAAAATGACATAGATACATAGACACACGTTTATGTACACACACAAGTGCACATACATATGCAAAACAGGTTCTAAGAGAAAGGATGGAGAAAATAGGGCTGTACCATCTCAAGAGCATTTTTGGCTGAGAATTTTTCAGCATTAAAGAGAAATCTTAATTTTCAAATTTAATCTTAAAAACATACACACAATACAAAGCAAAACTCACAATTAGCTTCCAAGCATATAAGTAAAATTAACCCATTCTCAGAAAACTTATGATAGACAGTAGAACAAGTGGGAAAAAAGAAAAAATTAAGTACAACTAGAGAGAAAGAAAAATGATATACTTAAAAACAGATGAAAATTAAACTAATCAGTAAGTCCAAGCACCAACAAGAAATGCCAAAGGACAGAGGTGTGTTACCTTCAAAGCACTGAGAAGAAATAACCTTTAATTTAAAGTAACTTAGTATACCTAAGACATTTTGTGGCTAAACTATAATTCAAGGTCATGGGCAAAATTGAGGCATTTTCTGAGACTTTTCTCACTCACAGGCATACCTGAAAGGAAAACTAAGGATCTATACTAAGTGACACTAAGGGTGTACTTCAGAAAAAAAGACATGGAATCAGCAAGGTGGGTGAAATGCAAAAAGCAATGATGGATAAAGAAACCAGCAAACTTGTAGATAAATATAAACAAGCACTGACTTATCTAGAAGTAGCAAAACGATAAAAATTTACAATGTATCCTGTGGTGATGTTTAAAAAAATGGGTAGAACTAGAATAGTGACCAATGAAAATGGAAGATGGAAGAGGATGGTGTACACTGAAACATCCTAGGATCCTTATTTTGTTCTCTGGAGATATTCTTCATCTTTGAAGTTTGTTAAATCATAGGCCAATATTGAATGTAAGGGTAATGGCGAGGCGTACTGTGCTCCTTGGTTAGCTACTCAGCATAGCAATCGTCCTCAAATTGATCTATACATTGAATGCAACCCCAATCCCAATTTCAGAGGATTTTTCTTGTAAATACAGACAAGCTAATTTTAAACCTTAAATGGACAGGAAAATAAGTTTGAATAGGTAAAACAACTATGAAAAACAATAAAATTGGAAGAGCCACACTACTTTTAAGATTTACTATAAACTATCAGCAAGCAAGACCACGTGATACTGGCAAAGGAACAATAGATAAGTGGAACAGAAAAGAAAGCCCAGAAATTGGCCCACATGAATACACCTTTGGCCATTTTTTTTTTCAGCACTGGGAAAGAAACCCAGGGCCTCACACATGCTAGCCAAACACTCTACCACTAAGCCACATCCTTCACCCCAGTTGATCATTTTTGATAAGGGTAGAAACTAATTTCAAAGAGAAAAGATAGTCTTTCTGATGAACGAGGTTGAAATAATTTGACATCTATACAAAAAGGAAAAAGAAACCTTGTTAAAAAAAAAAAACCTCAAAATGGATCATATATCTAAATGTAAATATAAAACTTTAACACCTTAAAAATAAATAGAGGGAAATCTTCCTGTTCTAGGGTTAGGCAAGGACTTCCTAAATGTGGTCCTAAAGGCTTGACTTATAAAGGTTTTTTTTTTTAAAGACAAATTAGACTTTGTTAAAATTTAACACTTTTGTTCTGCAAATGGCCTTGTCAAAAGAATACACAAGATAAGCTACAGACTAGGAAAAATATTTGCAGATTTCATATCCAATAAAGAATTTGTATTCAGAATGTGTAACCAACTCAAATTCAACAATGAAAAAAAAAACTCAATTTAAAAAGTGGGTAGAAGACTTGAACACACAATTTACACCAAAGGACATTTGGATGACAAAGGAGTACGTGAAGAAATGCTCCACATCATAATCTTCTACTCATACAAAAACTTGACCACAAATATTTATAGCACTCTATTAGTAATGGCTACAAAGTGGATACAATCCAAGTATCTCTCAGTAGGTGAGTGTATAAATGACCTGTGATGTATCCATGCAGTGGAATCCTATTTGGACATAAAAAGGGGTGGAGTACTGACTGACACACACCACTTGGATGGATTTCAAAGGTTTATGCCAATCTCAAAAGGCTATATGTTATGTGTTCCCATTTATGTGGCAGTCTCAAAACCACAAAACTATAGTGATAGAGGCAGAACAGTGGTTATAGAGCTGGGGGAGAGTATGATTGAGAAGGAATAGCAGGATTGAATTTTGGAGGTGACAGAACTGTTCTCTATGCTGATGGTGGTAGTGATTACATGAATCTTTAAATGTGTTAAAATGTATAGAACTATACATTATCTCTAACCAAATTTAATCATAATATTTTTAGAAATATTTAAAATGTAATGTAATTAATAATGTGTAACTTTCAAACCAGTAGAAAGAAAAAAAAAAGGACTAATGAAATAGGATACTAGAAGGAGGAACAGCAAGCCTCCAAATGACTAATGACTTAAGGATGCCACTATAGGCCAGTGGCAACCTCTGAGGGAGAAGTGGGACTTACAGGGAGGCCATGTCTTACTTCTTTTTAAAAAGATGTATCTGACAATCCAAATATCCATCAATAGATGAATAGGTTGAAAAATGTGATATATGCATCAATAGTATATTGTTCAACCATAAAAGAGTAAGTCTTGATACAAGCTATTGTGTGTATCAATCTTGAAAACATAATGCTATGTGAAGGAAGCCACACACATTAAAAGACAAATATTGTGTGATTCCAGTTACGTATCAGTCACTTTTTAGTTGCGTGGACAAAGTACCTCTCATACACAATTTAAAGAAGAAAAAGTTTATGTTGGTTCATGGTTTCTAGAGGGTTAAGTCCATGGTTGGCTGGCTCCAAGACAGAAATGGCCTGGTGGAAGGGCATGACAGATGAAAGATGTTTACCTTATAATGGCTGAAGACAAAGATGGCAGGAAGAGTCAGCCTCCCTGCTTAACCAACTGTTCCCTGGGAAAGGAACTAGGCATCTTTGAGAGCCAACTTCTTATCTTACACCTTTCCTCTGCCCTTTCCCTGGTTCAAGGGGGATCAAATGAGTGAACTGTATGAAGACAATGTAGTTTAAAGGATGATAGATAAATGTACGACTGTCATGAAGTGCTATGAAGTATAAAGAAATTCCACAGCTCTCATTGTGATCCAAGCTTAGATCCTTTTCCTCCAAGCCTCTT
>RJWT010008615.1:0-26090 GCA_004365215.1 Cuniculus paca | reverse complement strand
TTTTTTTTTTCCTCCTGCAGATTTTTGTTTGTGGCATGGTCAATTCATTTTTCATAGAATTTTATTGAATGATTTTTGTTTCAGTTTATAACATGAAAGTAAACTAAATTTGAATGCTAAGGCATGGTTTTTAAAAGATATTTTTGCCATTATTCTTTTATTCAATAATTCTGTACACGTAACCCTTATTGACATTAATCTTCTTAAAATCATCTGGTCTACGCCTCTTCTCAAAGCTGAGATGCCAAACCCACACTGACCAACTCGCTATACTTTAATACTTCCCCAGATTTTTGGGTTTTCAGGACCCTAGCAAAGCAAACAAAAATAGCTTTAGGGATCCAACATAGTATTAAATTTTTATTTTGACAAAAGAACATAAACTGAGACAAGTACCATCTTTCATACAGAGAAAGGCCATTTGATATGAAAAATATCAGTAGCACTTAATCATAGAATATATTTAATTTTTTGGCAAACTCACTTTACTCACTGATCACCACTGAGTTATCATCTCCTCCCAGGTCACTTTTGTGAAGCACTGCCCAGAAGTACCATCTCTCAACAGATAGTCATGCGGATCTACTGAAAACTTCTGTGGCACAAATTCCTAAATCTTTTACTCCTCACTAGGAAAAGTTCTGATGGTCTCCTTTCCCTGGAAGCATCTGCAGGACCTTTAACTGTTCCTTTCTCTAGCGTGTGATTTCTAGACCTTTGGTTGTGGTCCCCAGTCTCTTTTGAAAAGGCTCAGAAAACTAGGTTAGAGATTTTGAATAACTACAGTGAGTGCAGAAAGGACTCGATGGAAACAGGCTATGGATATTTAATTATTCCTTCACTCATTTCTTCTGAATTTTGAATATCTGAAGAGGAAAACAGACAGTCCAAGAGTGCAAAGCTAATGGGGATGACAGCCATGCAGACAGTGGGGCAGGATGCTGAGTGCTGCCCCATGGTGCTGTGTGGACAGGCCACCTGTGTGGACAGACCACCTGGGCATAGTGCTGGGCCAGGAACGTCAGGAAAGGCTTGCTGCTGGAAAGTGTCATAAACTGAGTCTTGCAGAATGACAGTAAGTTTCCCAGGTGAAGTAATATCTTACAGAACAGGAAATGTGGATGGAGCTACAACTGTATTCATTTGTTAGGGCTGCCACAACAAAGTACCAAAAAGGTCACTTGAACCAACAAATATTTACCATCTTGAGTTCCGGAGGCTGGAAGTCCAAACTTAAGGTGTCGTGGAGAGCTATGCTCCTCCTGAGACCTCTAGAGAAGGATCCTTCATCCAGCTTCCTAGCTTTGGCAGTTTGCCAGCATTCATGTTCTAGATTTGCAGCTGCATCCCTCTAGTCTCTGCTTCTTCTGTCTTCTTTCTCTGTCTCTGTCATCTCCCTGTGTCTCTATGTTCAGGTTTCTTCCCCACAAGGACACTACTAATCTGGTTGGATTAGGGCAGTGATGGCAAACCTTTTAGAGCTTTCAGTGATAACAAACAGCTGGCTGTAGCACACGTGCCATGATAGGTTCGCCGCCACTGGATTAGGGCCTACCAGAAGGTCCTCATCTTAACTTGATTACACCTGCAGAGACCCTATTTTTAAATAAAATCAGAGGTCCTTGGTCTTAAGACTTTCATGCATCAGTCTGTCATCAGGTTAGTTTTGTTTGTTTTTTGCTTGTTTCAGAGCTACCCAGGTTTGAGTTGTCTGAGAACTTGAACTTGTGCCTAATACAAACAAAAAACAAAAATACGGTTATTTTTATGTGAATAAGCCAAAGATTTTACTGAAGTTTTACCTTGAATTTTTTTCATGTTAAATATTTTTGTATTAGCATCAGGCCAAGTGTTGTTTCTAGTTTGTCAAGATAATTTTGAAGTGTTAATTTGACATTTTACCTTCACTATCCTCTCCCTAGCTTTGAAATATTTATGTATATGTAAATATATCACCAATTACTTGATGAATGTTTTTTCAAAAGTGCTGGCCAAGAGTACAGCCCTGTGGCACATTCATGAACAAATAATTATTTTTTTATTTAGTGCAAATTTTAAAAGAAAGCCTAACATTCCTAAACAACTCTACCTTCCTCATCATCCCCCAAAATAGAATTTAAGTTTAATGTGCCTGACTTGCTGTTAAGGATTTCACTGATACTAGGTCTTTTTCCAAGTCTCTCGAATCTATTTACTAATCCACTCCAAAATTTTGTTGCAAATTAACATTAGCCTTACCTGCCTTAAGTTTCTAAAATCTAATTTTTGTTGTTGTTATTTCAAAAAATCAGAATGGCATTTTGTGATTCATCAGCACATAAGGTTTCTCAAAATGGCCAAACTTACTGGCTGGGTCATGTACATAAGAAGCACTTACAGCCTCATCTCTGTCCACAGCCCATTCATTTGCAAAGTGCAATCAGAAGAATAAATACCTTTTGGAAAATTGAATGAATTTGAGCTACAGTAGGAGTGAGACATAGTCCCTTCGTGTAGGATATGGTAGTTGTGTAAAACTGACACTAAAGTGATTTTAATGCTTTTGGTTCTCTTTAGTTACATTCTTTCATACAAAGACAGTTCCTCTATGATTTTCTTAAATTTTATGATTTGAAATTTTGGATCTAAACTACCACTCCTTTGGAGTGACTGTTATCTTAATCTGCACTATCTAAGGACATTTTCACTTCAAAGCAAACCAGTAGAAAATCAGTAAGGGAGCTCCTCTCGCAGGTCTGCTTTTAGGTCTGTAACAATTGTCTATTGTGATGTGTGACCTTTGAGCTGAATATCTAAGTTTAGAGAAGTCAGCACTGCTGGCAGCTAAGTTCCCATTCCCGTTCTTACACAGATCCAGTGTGTCTTTCACTAATGATATATTTATATTGTGTCCCCCAAATTTCTTTTTTTTATTTTATTTTAAAGATAATAACACCCCCTCCCAAAAAAACACCAGAATAAATCCAATCAAAACAAAGCAGTGAAATTGGTACAGACCTTCAAAGCAGGGTAACAGGAAACCAACAATGGCTACCATAGTATATCTTGTTCACAGTAGTTGCCCATTCCCTCAGATACAGCAAAATCAAACTGAAACAAAACAGAATAAAACCAATTAAAACAGAATATTGAATAAAGCAAAACAATCAGAACAAAACAGTGAGAACAATATTGGATTTCAAAAACAAGATAAAAGGAAATACCCCCATACCTGCTATAGTGCATACTGTTATCCTCCCTGTAGATGCTCAGACTGCAGGCCCCTGGCCTGCAAAGTCAACCAAACAATACAAGCATTCAGTTGCTTTTTGTACCTCAGTTGCTAGCAAGTCAGTCTGTCCATTGAACCAGCTGGTTGCTTGGGGTGGGGGTGGGGGGTTGGTGATTCTCAGCCCATGTGCCAGTAGGCTACTGGACTTTTCTCTTCCTGGACCCCACATGCCTTGCGTGGCTTACCAGAAAGGCTGGCTAGATGGCTTGTCGGCTCCTCCCAGTCCTAGCATGGCCGATTCTCGGGAGGCCCCAAATTTCTTAAAGTGGGCAAAATAGATACCCTTTTCCTTGTCAATCTGTTCTCAGCCTGGCTTTTCAGGATTGCAAGGTGGATGAGATTTATCACTTTAGAAAAAAGGGACTATATTTGGAAATCAAGTACACTGGTGCCATGTTTCAGTTCAAAGCCGACAATAGTGGTTAGTCTAAGAAATATCCAGTTTGATTCCTGCCTTTTTAGCTTGTATCAGAATCAAAAGAAATTTGTAGGTAATTTTGCACACTCTGTTTTAGTAGTTTCAGATAACTGTTTGGCTTCGGAGAGCATGTTTACTTTTACGCTCTGTCACGCTGCTCTTGTTTTGAATGAAGCAGTCATTTATGGTTTTCAGCCTTAGAACTTAAATGCATTCAGTTTCTACAGACTCTGACTCAGTTCTTTGGTTGTGTCTATGTGTGAGATACCCAGTTTTAATGGATTTCACAAAGTGCAACAAATATGCAGTAATATATGAAAAATAATCTAAGAACAAAAAACCTGGGTTTTTACCCCAACCTTTTATAGTTTTCTTTTTGGTGCTATTTTTAAATTCCACTTTAAACTTACTAGTCCCTCTAATGTTTTTATAACCTAATCAGGATAAAATTCTATTTTCCAAGGCAAAATGTCCTATGTCCCTTCTCCATGCTATTGCCAATGTCCCTTAACTCGCACACCAAACACTTTTAATGGGGGGAAATTATATTACCTGTTTGTATTTTATTATGCATTCAACCAGTGTATTTCAACCCACTGTGCTGAAAGGTTTACTTTTTCTCAACATTTTGCACCACTGGACTGTTTTGATATGAAGGTGAGAAGGTAGTGGGTTAGTGCTCTCAAGTGATGATAAGAGGCGAATGGTAAGAGAAAAAAAAGTAGCATTTATTGATGACCAAATATCCATTATGTACCAAGCACTATGCTGGCCCCTGTTAGGCAGTTATTACTAGATGACTTCAGAAGTGATACTAAGGTCTGGCAATTTGGTACCAGAGCCACCAAATTGGTCATTGACCATAGCATTTGAGGACCGGTCACTCTATTTGTAACTTTCTCTTCATACCTTTATAACCATGCCTCACTTATAAAGCAAAATGTTGTATACATATAAGGGTGAGATTATCAAAACAAAGGAAATTGTTACAGGCTTGGGTGGTAGAAAAGAATTCATAAATTCAATTTAGAAATAAAAGACCACTTTCTATAATCAAATTATATTTGTTTTAGATGTTGGATGTTAATCAGTGTTTGATACTTTAGGGATTCATTTTTATGATATATAATACACATTTTATTTCCAAAATCCTGGGTTCCATTTTCAGCATGTATTATTTTCCTCTGACACATTAGTGCTTGGGAGGATTAATTTGGGTCTGGCCATCTGTGACTGCATCCTTAAGTGCTTCAGTACAGTGACTTGTGGTAAAAATATTGTCATAAGATAATGTAAATGACCGTTGGTGTGTTGTGTGCTCTTAAAAAACCATAAAACAGTGTAAAGCTATTTTACTTTCATTGTAGATCATAATAGAATTGATACTAAGCTATAATAGCAAATCTGTAATAAATCAAATGCTTTCAAGAATTCTTTTTATTTAGAAAAGAAGCAATATATTTTTCATAGAATATGACAAAAAGTGCATCTTAGCCATTTTTAATGGGATGTTTTAATGTGCATTCTATATGAAATTTTTTAGTTCAACTTGTACATGAAATAATTAGCATCACTTGTTACCTTTTTTTTTTTTAAAGCATTTATAGTGGGCTTGTTAGCTTTATCCAGGAAGGTTGATAAGGCAAATTAGTGAGAATGTGTCTAAATTTAGTGAAAAAAGATTTATTAGTCCCACAAATCTGGGTGCAAATGACCAGATTTGAACTCAAATGTATTTATTTTAAAATTTCAATGTTATATATAAAATTTCAATGTTTCAAATTCTCTGTGTAGAAGAGGTGTGTATATATATATATATATATATATATATATATATATATAAAATTTTTCTGTATGTCTTGAAAAAAAAAATGTGAGTTAGTACAGTGTCCCAAAGCTCTGCAGTTTATTCTCCATCAGCTCCCACGCTCTGAAGAGCCAGCCTGGCCAGAGGTGAGACCACAAGAGGATGGTCTGCTCTTCTGCTAAGTCATCTCCCATCTGCAAGCCTCAGGTCTGTCACTGCAGCTGAAATCACTGCCCTTTCTAGGACAGTTCAGAAAAATGTTCTTGGTGTTTGCCTTTCTCCATCTTCTGAATTCACTGAGCAAGCCCTGGCTCTCCACAGCACAGTCACTATGGATTAATTTTTCTCAGATATCAAGTCGATCATGTAAGACTCCTTCAGGGAAGTTCTTTGTCTTAAATCTCCTGCACCCTTTAGAACTTTTCCATCCATCTTGCTCCCTCCCCAAGCTCTCCTTATCTCTTTGTATTAATTGCGTGAACGTGAGTGTCATTGCTTGGGTACAAAAAGCAAAAAATAAAAGAAGATGTGGTACCTTCTTTGGTAATCCGAGATGTAAGATTCTCATTAATCTTGCTAAAATCTTGCTGTCATCATTTCATTCTGCAGTACCAAACCTCTAGCCACATTCCTATTCTCTCTTTTCCTGGAACTTGGGACTCTCCAGGACCTTTACACACTTTGTTTCTTGCATTAGGCAGATTTTTCTTTTCATTGTTTACCACAGGGCTCCAGATTTTTAGTTTCCTTAAAGTCTCTCTTGTCCATCATAATCTTTCTCTTATGTATATATCCCCTTTGTTTGGCATTCACCATGAAAGGTCTCATGTTTTTATTTTAGTGCTAAGATGATTTTTAATACTAAAAATTCTTTATATTCCCCATGAGATCATCCCCTTTGATGACAGGTATGGCATATTACACATTTTCTATACCTGGTATGCTGAAGGTCATAATGTGTATAAATGTTATGAGTTGATTTTTCTGATTTGCTTTCTCCTTTCTTGCTAGTCTTATCTTTCCTGTGATCGACTCACCTTCAACATGGAGTTTTCAGTTGTTTCTGACCTTTAGGTCTACAGTAACCTTTCTTGCCAAGCATTCGCCTCAAAACACTGGCTTCAATTTTAGCTGCATAAGCTGTAGCTTTCAGTTGTGTTTATAGTAGGAATCACCTAGTCACAAAGGAGCACCCAGCCAGACAACACAGGTTAAGGGTAGTTATCTGAGAGTTCAGGCAAAAAATGGAAATGAAAAATGGAGCATCCTTCTGTACCCTTAATGTTTTTATGTCTTTGAAGTTTTACAGAAACTGTGAAATTTATCAGTACCACAAAGTTAATGCCTTACAAAATCTGTTTGAAATCGATGGTCTGATTTAAAATTTTCATATCTTATATCTCCTCTTTACATGCTTACCTCTTCCTATACAAAGAAAATATGATCAGATGAGTTTTCCAGGTAGTGAGGTTTCAAAACAACATGGACAAATCCTCCTTCTACTCTTATTTTGGACCTTGTTCACTAACAAACTTTTCTGTTAGTTAAATAGATGTAATTCATATGTTGTTTTCCCGCCTCTGTCCAGTGCCTGATAAAAGTGGTAAAGCAAATTTTAGGAAATCCCCTTTTCCTAAAAAGCCACTGAAAAAGTAAATCAGCAGAAAAGGTAAGCGAGAAAATTGCATATGTAGTTTCATTTGTGTATGGCAGGGATGAGGATGTGGCCATGGTAGAAGGGGAACTTTTTTCCCCCTAACAAATAGCAGGAGGTGTTTTGGAATGAAGTCCCCAAATTCATTCTCACAAAATACACCAATGAGTTATTCCTTTCCAGCTTTAAAGGTTACAGTCAGTTATACTAATTTGCAGGACAAGAGGCTCCTCAGCTGCCTCCTCCTCACTGATGCTTGTGTGTTATTGAGTGTCTTATTCCAAGACAGACTACTGTCAGGTATCGAGAAAGTCTTGAGGCTGGAAATGCCTTCCTGAATGTCATCAGCATCTGCCTTAGAGACATCGCGACTCTCTGCAGTGCTTTCCTCCTCTGGAGCTGCACATGTTCACGTGGAATTGCTCTGAACCTATGCGACAGTCTGACTGGTGACCAAAGTTTCTGCAGCTGTCAATATGCATGTCCTTTACACTCTAAAGCAAACTTCCTGCCTCTATATTTGCTACTTATTAGCTATGTAATCTTGAGTGGACTCTCTATGCGCATAAGATTCACATCTATAGAGTAGGAATGATACTCCATCTACTCCAAAAAACTTGTGAACTCTGAAGGATTGACCCAAATCACTAGAACAGTCCCTGGCATAGAATAAGAGCTGTATAAGTGTAAGTTATTTCTTTGGTTATTCCCCAGAACTAGGTCATTAGCTTTCTAATATTTTGACTTTTTTTTTTCTTAGTTCATCCACCACCCCTTCTTCTTGCTGGCTGTTGTCTTTTTCACAGACACAGCGTATCCCATGGGGTGCCTAAGTCCTTCTTTGTCCTCCAGAAGTGCTTCTGCTATTAAAACAAACAAAAAACATCATCCTGTATGTATGAGCAGTAATTGGCCCTTTCTCAAACTTTAAGTGTCCTTTTTGTTTACATTATAAATATACACTTTTTCTTACTGTTGTTATTAACACACTCATTGCTTTTGAAAAAATATTCCAAAACTAATACAACCACTACAAGTGGCCCTGTGGTGCCTTACATATAAGTGAACAATGTTAAAATTAACTCATCAGCCATTATCGCCATCTGTTTGTGGTGGTTGGAGTGGACTCCACTTTCCATAGCATTGTCTCCTGAAGGAGAACTTTAAAAGGCTGCAGGTTCCCTTATAGAGAGGAGAGACTACAATGAAACGTACTAGGTGAAGTCTGTAAGAATGTGCACCGATATGTCTATTCAGGACTTGAAGTGCTTTTAATTTTTCCAACCTACTTTTCTGGGTCTTCTAATTGCAATAGAATGTGTTACTTTTGTAATTAAAATTAGTTAACAAGAAAGGTAGAATTTAGAAAAGACAGTAATGGAAGCAGAGGAGAACATTTTTTATTGAGTGCAAATTGACATGTTTGATTTTATATTATAGCAGATGAAAGAGGAGATATATAAGTGGAAACAGCAGAGAAATGAGTAAAGCTATGGTTCAAGCTAAAGAAATTGTGGTAGATCCTAAGCAAAAGATTTTATCAGCTATCTTTACTTGGTCCAATAGATCTAGATGTAAGTTTTAACTTGTTATCCTCTCCCTTTGAAATTGTAATTATTCTGCAGTCACATCTTTTAATTGCTATTTATCCTTTTACTGTCAAAACTGCTTCTGGAGTGAATTATCAACTTTTATCAAGGATATTATAATCTGAGTAGCTAGGGCTATGGTCTGAGGCCCATTGCTTTGAAACTGAATGAAACCTAAAGTATCTACATAGATACGTTTATTTCCATAAGATCCTGTAACTTGCTTTCCTGGGCATTCACCTTCTTAGTGTTCTTAGAGTATAAATTCTGCCAATCAGAATTCTGTTTACCCCAGTACATTGTATGTCCATGTTTTTTATGTTGATTTTTTTCTTTAAGCAGATTAAACTATGAATAGGAAGATGGAGAGGGGAAAGTCTGGTTGCTTTATCAATTTGTACCCAAGTATCTATTAATCTTGTAGGCATTGTCGAGTACCAGTAGAATTAGATTAAATGTGAATTATATCCTCTATTATGAAATCTTATTGCAGGTAAAGCAACAAAGGGAGATGGTGGCTTTTCCAGCCTGCTGCCCCTTAACAGACACCATTTGGTACATGGCTCTTCCCCACATTCTAGATTGGGATCATTCCTGGCCCTTTTCTTACACCATCAGAACTACTTTTTCTGTATGCTGTTCCCACAGTAAGGTGGCTAAGTCTTACTGAACCAACTAGGACATGTGTGATTTAATGTTACATCTTCCCAGTTCCAGGGCTTACATTTTTAAAATTTTTATTGTACTATTGTGGGGCCTTATATTTAATGGGAGCCTCTTGCCTTGCAAATAGTGTAACTGAGTGGACATCCCAAACGGAAGATATTTTGCCAGAGGGAACCTCTTTACCTCCCTTCAGGTAACTCCAGCCAAGCAGCTCCCTTGACCCAGTTGCTTGCACGAATGCAGTATGCCATAGACCTATGGATAGAGTAAAAGCTGTTGTCTGACTTTCTGTGAAATCAGTCTCTCATTCTTAACCCACAAATTGTGATGAAAAACCACAATGGAAAGTAAAGCTGCTAAAGTTCAGAAATTTCTCTTCTGTTTCCTTATCCCTCTTTTAATCATGAGCCACTTGATGGTTTCATATGATAAAAGCAAGCAAAAACTTGCTTGAGCTTGAAAATTGAATATTTCAGTAAGCAGTAGAAAGCAGTAAAAGAAGGTATCTATTCTGTTCTCCCTTTTATACTCTGAGAATATAAAGGAAACATTATTCCTCAAAGTAATTTAATGAATACATTGCAATGAGAACTTAAATACTATTCATTTTTGAGCTTTGGGATTTTAGACAAGGGGTTAGGCTCAAAACTTCTATGAGTTGTTTTCCCACTTGCAAAAATGCAAATAACAACACTTCATGAAATTACGAAGTTAAATGGCATCAACATGAAGAATACCCGGCACAGTGCCAAGAACATAAGTAGGACCTCAATAAATGCAATCTCCTTTCTGGTTTCTTATAAAATAGCCTACTAAATGATTGAGAAGATTAGGAATGGTTTCGTGTAAAATATAATGTTTCAACATGTCCTTCAAGATCAAACATGAGTAGAATGGGGTAATAGATGAGTGAGACATGTTTAAGCAGTGGTTGAGTGTTGAATGCAGCAGATAGGTTTTGAAAGGGCTAGAGCAGGCGTGTCCAGCCACCAGTTGCCTCCTTATTTCTTTAATGTTATAATAACAAATATTAAAAATGAAGGATGTTTTGTTCCTTATATACTTTAACTATATTATACATTTAATATGCCCCCAAGATAGTTCCCCTTCACTCACTGTGGCCTAGGCAAGCCAAAAGGTGAGACATGCCTGGACTAGAGACTGGAAGCAGAGAGAACTATTCAGTGCTTCTTACTTAAGTTTAGACACAATATAGGGAAGCAGTGAATTTTGGAAACATCAAAGACAAACCTCAGCAAAGTTATTGACTGGCAACTGACCAGATCCAGGGATGGCTGATTGGATCCTATCTCAAGGACCCTGAGCTTGGTGGAAGAATGGGAAGTATGTGAACCATGCCAGGCCTGGCATTGCATGCCTGTAATCCTAGTGCTCTGGGGGCCTAGACAAGAAGATGGCAAGTTCAGGCCCAGCCTGGACAACCTGATGACATAGTGAAACCCTGTCTCAGTATAAAAATTAAAAAGGCCTAGGTATGTAGACTAGTGCAAAAGCTTTAGGTTCAACCCCCAGTACTACCCTCCCACCAAAGGAGGAAGAACTCGACATTATGAGAGGAGCTTCACTAGTTACAGTTGTGCTGCCAGTTATCCTACAGAATAGAAGGGTTAGGGATCAGATATTAAACTTGACAGAAATACTCAGTTAAGAAGGAAGAAGAGAGGGCCAGGGATTTAGCTCCGTGGCATAAGTGCCTGCCTGGCAAGCGTGAGGTTGTGAGTTCAATCCCCGGTGTGGCAAAAAAAAAAAAAAAGGAAGGAAGAAGAGGCCAAATCATACCTCAGAAGTATGTCCAGAAACGAGAAATAAGATCCACACCAAACAGTACCATATGCCAAGAGAGGTGCAGCTGGCATAGATGTGGAAGCCAGGGCTAATGTCACTTGTAACAGATCAAAGAGAGCCAAGAGCAGGAGAGGGATGGCAAAGATTGAGTGTCAGTGCTGCCAAGAGTTTTTTCTCTTTCCTCATTCCCACATCTCTATGTCTTTCCATCTCTCCTATCATTAAATGTTGAAGACAGAACCAGGGAATTGAACCTTCTCTTGTACCTTCTCTGAAATATCCTTCTGGTTGATTGACAAAAGGCCCTGGACTCTGAGACTTCAGATAGTCTCTTAATCTCTATGATTTTCAATCCATTTATTCTAAACTAGAGTCATACCAACATTTACCCCTGCTTTTGGAAACATATTTGGCAGGGATACAGTCTAAGAATGCTTTCACTGAAAACTTGTGCAAGTGAGAGTGTGCCAGTAAATACCAAGCATAAAAGCTAGGTAGATAAATGGTTGCTAAAAGGTAGTCTTTAAATCACTTGTTTTTTATCATTTGTGGATTTTTCAAAATATTTTGTGAGCTTAGCAATCTGTGTTCATATTGTTATAAATACTCAGAATCTCTGCAAGGGATTGACAGTGTCTGTGTACCATTATGCCTTTTGAATATAATAGTCATTTGAAACTTAAATTACCTGTACTTTCATGCCTACTCAGTAATCCTCTGTTGGTCACCTGATTACACAGAGTGAAAATGGGGAAAATAACCAGAGGAAAAAGGTGACTGTAACCATTAGTTTCTCCAGACAAACACATTTCAACTGATTTATATGCATGAAGGAGAAGTCTACAATATTCAGAATGATTTACAGTGTTCTATAGATACTTATATTTCCTGAGACTTTTAAGACTCAGTTCTCAAAATCAGTCACAAGAAAAGTGTACAGGAGCAAATGTGGAATTTTTTAAAGTTAATTTGTAGATAAATCCAATTCTGTAATTTACCATGTATAAATGAGGAAACTTGAGTCTTACATACATGAAGCAAGTTACTTGTAGCTCCTGAAGTTTGAGTTTTAGGAAAACTTTTTGTAATTTTTTCAAAGCTGCCTTCCCCCTTGCCATTTTTGAAAGACAGGAATAGATAGCAGTACTTTTCCTCCAGGTCTGCATCATGAGAGTTTTTGGGTTTAGTGCATATATTTAAAGTATGCCATTACTTCATTTTCTGTAGCAGTGCACTGAATTTTAATGTTCTGCGCGTTTTCTGTCTCCTCCCACTTCTGAGGCACATTTCGGCATTTGAGTACATTTCTCATAGATACCCTCATAAAATTAATGATTAACCCCCTGATTCATTGTTTTGTCTTCTCAGTTGTCCATTTCTTACACGTGTTCATGCACACAGCTTAGTATACTGTATGTAAAGTTATTATTACTGAGTTAGAAATTGTATTAAGAAATATGTCTAAAAATAATTATAAAAGCCTTTAGTTTAAAAAAAAAGCTTGTGTACTGTTGTGTTAAAGTGCACAGGTGAGCACCTCCACCCTTCCATGATCCCGTCCTACAGCTGTGCAGTACTGGCTATAGAACCAAAATGGATACAGTAATGCAAGCAACTTTTCTGACATTTGAGAAAAAGCTTTGTGGGCCACAGGAGTCTAATAATTCTTCAGCCATGTATTTAGCTTTGTATTTGATCACAGATACAGTGATACTAGAAGAAAATGTTTCTATAAACCTTATATTCTTTATTTTTGTCCCAAGATGATCAGGTAAGTACCTGTTCTTCAAAGCTAAACATCAAACTAACCCAAAAATTCAAAGGGAAAGTTTGGCCATGTCCTTTTTTTAGGTTAATTTTTTTTAGAATTCCCATTGCCTGCCTCTTAGCAAAGAACGTTTTGTACTTTAAAGTTTGCAGATGTTTGAAAAGTGTGTGTATTCTTTGTATTTAGACATTAATAAGCGGTCTGTGTTTTTTTTTTCCTTTTGCTTCTTTAGATATGGGAAAATAGTGTCCACAAAAGCAATTTTGGATAAGACAACAAACAAATGCAAAGGTATGTTTTTATGGTGGATTATTTGCTAAATAATGGCTTTAGACAAATGCAATATGGTGGAATTTTAAACCTGATCCTAGGTTTCAAAATTCCTCCCATTTTATTAAAAACCAAATCTTACGTGTCACCCAGTTTCTGTCTTGCACAATATCAGCATATTGCTTACGTTTGTTTTTGTCCCTGGTTGAGTTTTGGCTGGAATGTTGACAGCTACTAGCCATTTGCCAGAAATCCAAATTGGCACCAGTAGAGTTAACACGCAAAATACTAGTTGGCATTTAGCCCCTGCTTTTAAAGGGGGAGTAGAGTTAGAAAATAGCTTTTCTTTCCTGAGCCTGAGGAGATTAGAGCTGCTTACTGAAGACCATTGGACTGTACTAAAGAACTGAAATGATTGCATATTGTGCAAATTGGCTCTATTAATTAGAATAGAGTAGTTTTAAGCAGTACTTAATTACATGTTTCAATACTCCCGATTGTTCTCTGCTGAATGCCTGTTGACAATATTGGCAGCAGGGAGGAGAGAACCATTTTCACTGACCAAATTTGTAATAGGGAGGGGAGGTCATGCGCCCCTTTGAAATATGCTGCTGCATTAATTTGATGCACTGACCTTCAGTTTTCCATGTAATTAGGATGAGCTCATCCAGCTCCATGAGCTGGAAGAGGAGACGTCTACAGTAGGCAGCACTGATGCTCTGCAGTTCTGACTTTTAATGATCTAGCATCTTAACAATAGGCATGTGATTTCTAGGAAAAGGGAAGAATGGAGTCAGCTGACTTTGAGTCTCACTACTGACCTCATGAATTGAAATAAGGTTGACAGGAATAGGCAGAGAGTGAAGACAAATCTCCTCATTAATTAGACCCCAGTTTTTCAAGTAGTGGTGACGGGGTAGTAGCTTAACACAATCTGAAAAAGGCAACAAACAAAAATGAACCCTATGGTAGGGCCTCTTCTTGTGAGCCAGCCATTTCCTTTAATCTAGACTTGAAGTGGCCCATTGTATTCCTGTCTGTTCTTCAAAGTGCCCAGATTTAAAAGAGCTATTGTGGCAAATATCTAAGCCCATGTTTAATCAACATGGCACATTAAGGCAGTTTTGCCTTGGGACAGTGAATAGCGTGTGCTTTATGTAGACTGGTATCCAATAAATATTTAAAATGAATTAAACTAGAAAGAGTCAAATTGTAGACCGAAATGCATACACTTAGTTGCCAAGATTTGTCTTATTTAACATTTATAAATGATTTGGGAGCAAACACACAGAAAAAAAGTCTTTGGGTTTTATAATGAAAAATAGACTCTTGCAGCCATAAAACAGAAAGCTGATCTCAAACAGTAGTTTCAAACCAAGAGAGGCATCACAGTAGATAAGTGCTTTTAGCCTTAGCTTTACCCTACTTCCTCTCCTTTTTTTTCCTCTACCCCAAGAGAAATTCTGCATGGCAGCTCAGTTTACTAAAAAGCAGAGCTACCTTCATTAAGTGAAGAGGACCAGAGTCCCCCTGGTTGAATTCTCTTCCATTCGTTTCAATTCTCTTCCATCTATTCTCTTCTTTCATTAACCCCTTAATGAAAACCACTGTTATACATTCTCCTCCAGTGTAACATGTTATCTAACTTTATCATCCTAGTAGCCAAAGCAAAAATAGAAAACATAACTATTCCCATAATGCACTGATTACTGTGGGAGCGAGATAAATATATTTCTGGTCCAGGGACCTGACAAGAATTCTCCTGGCAAATTTAGGGAAAGGATACTATCTTACTTAGTGAACCCCACCTTCAAAGGTACCTTTGTACTCACTTACACAATTAAATCCATGGATCCTATGTAATTCATGTTTTATATGGTCTTACATTTATTTTAATGTTACATAGACAACATGAAAGAGCTCACGGTTCTATGTTAGTCTTCAGCAAATGGTTATGAAATGTTACAGTATAGTACACTTCAGCAATGGCCAGAAAAGGACATAAACGATTAACTAAAATATAACAATTATATATTTCTCTTAATAGGAAAGACACAGATAAAAGAATGCTCAGATTTCCACAGCAAGTACAATAATATATTTGAGATCTGCTTACTATAGTTTATTAACAGTAGCAAAAGTGGTGGGAAAAATTTAAACATCCATCAGTAGAACTCTGTCATTCCAGTGTTACCCAGCTCTTCATATGTGCTCTGTAAAAGTGAGATGAAGTGTGTGTGCCTGTGCATTTGTGGAGTATTACGTATTAGCCTTAACAGCAGCTTTCTAAATAGCACCCCAAACATGCTTAACCTGATTTCTAACCTTGCAGCTGAATAGCATTCTCTGCTTTGGTGTGGATCATCCCCTCCTTTTTTCCTCCAACCTGGGTGTTTCTCTGCTGTCTAAATCAAATTAACTCTTATTTCAGCCCAATTCCAAATTATGTAAGGAAGCTGCTGCTTGTTTCTGCTTTAACATTCATCTCTACCAAAACATCTATTTCTGTAATCAATAATCTACTCTATTTCGTTACAATTTAGTCTGTTACCAGGCAGTATTTTTAGTATTAATGCTGCAGAACTGACTAGACTGTTTCAGAAACCTTGAGTTTGACTTCGTTGCTATCTATTTGTCTATTTTGACACTACTACTGTATTACCTAAATTACTGTTTCTTCATAATATCTGGAAAGCAATGATAGGACAAACTTCTCTTCTCCAAATGGTGCTTTCCTTTTTCAAAATATGCTCACTTACTTAATTTTGTCATCACTGATTTCAGCTCAAAGAAAAAACTTTGATAATTTGTCTGAGGTCCTATTCCTTTAAACTATGTATTATATACAGCAACCATTTCACAGTAAGTTCAGAGTTATCAGAGTGAGATATCTAGGGCTGGGGGTTTAGCTCAGTGACCTAAGCACTGCCTGGCGAGCATGAGGTCATGAGTTCGATCCTTGGTGCTGCAAAAACAAACAAACAAAAAAAAACAGGGTGAAATATCTGTGCTTGTCTGTTTTACTAGTGATACTTAGGGAACCTGTTGAGAGGCATGGGGCTATTTGCACTCATGCTATGTAAGTTCTGTTCTTTACATAGATTTTTCTCTTTGATGACTTGTTACTCATTTTCACTGCTAGATGCCATCCATGTGCTTATTTTGCAGCCCTGTCCTCATCCCAGGCCCCTTTGTCCTAATTTCCTGTTTTGATTTGTTATAAGCTGAGAAAACACATTACTAGCTCATTAAAAAATGTTTGGAAAACTATAGATAAATAAACTGTAAACCGTAGCCTCTTTTAGGTGGTTGTTTTGTTATATTGCATTTTGCTTTCAGACTTTAGGGCAAGAACTGTGCAAACAATTATTTTGGGTATCTGAAGGTATTTTCTTTCCCATCTTCCTTATTTTGAAGGAATATAGTGAGCTATATTTCAGGTAAATGACTACATTTGAGCAGGTACTGAAATTTAGAATATATTTTAGACATCAAATGGTTGTATGTGTTTTAATGTCAAAAAGCAAACTTTAGTCTACCAACTAAACATGATTTTTGTTTCTGTCATTTGTCAGCTGGGTAGGATGGCTTCATCATTATTAGCATATCATTGAAAACACTTTTCTTGAAATTGTTTCCTCTTCCCACCACCACTGTATTTAAACCCGTGGTTGGCAGCTTAAATGCCACTTTTTTTTTTCTAGTAACTGAAGGACCCCTGGGAAGATCTTAAATAGGAAAAAGCTGCTCCCTCCCACCCCCCCACTTTGAAAGGAGGCTTGTCCAGTGAGGGACAGATGGCAAGGAGAGAGACCCAGGAAAGCCACTGGATGGCAGCTCTGAACACCTGAGCTCTCTGGGGACATTTTCATTGCTGTTGCCTGAAGCAGAAAATAAGTGAAGTCATTCTTTTGCCCTTGATGTCATCATAAAGGAATGGTGTAAAACAAAGCGTACTTTGCTTTTCAGGTTATGGTTTTGTCGACTTTGACAGTCCTGCAGCAGCTCAGAAAGCTGTGTCAGCCCTGAAGGCGAGTGGGGTTCAAGCCCAGATGGCAAAGGTGAGTGGAGAACTTTGCTGCTCGCATCTGACACAGTTGTTCTCCCCCACCCTGTCTGCGTTTGTCACTCATCCCCACCAGCCAGGGTTCCTTTTGGACATCAGTCCTGTGCCTCCGAAAACTCAGCAGTACTGATTGTGATCAGTGCTTATTCCTTACAGTTTAATGTGTGAAGAATTTTAAAATGTATATAATTCACATAGTAAATTATTTAACCACATAAGCAAATGGAAAAATAGCATAACAATTTTCTCAGATAATCAGGTATAGGTAACTCTTTAAGATCTCTCTAAAAAATAATTTTAAAAGTTCAGTGTTCAAGGCTTAAATCCATTTTAGACAAAGTTTAAAAGATAAGTGTGCACAGCATATGTTTCTTCTTTCTTTTTCTTTTTCTTTTCTTTAGTAGTGGGGATTGAATCCAAGGTCTCCCACATGCTGGTCAAGTGCTCTACTACTGAGTTGTATTCCCATTGCTGCCCACTTCTTTTTTTAATTTTTAATTTGAGACTGGGTCTTACTCAGTTGTCCAGGATGACCTCAAAATCACAATCCTACTGACCCAGCCTCCCAAGTAGCTGGGTTTACCAGCATGCACCACAGTGCCTGGCTGGGATGGTATGTTTGGAAGGAATATGTGACTGTCACATACATTGATTTACACACGCAATTATATAGTTTATAGATGCTGTTTTTCCCTACATCATAGACATTTTTACACATTTATGGGTATCAGTCTGTTCTTTAGCAGTTCTTTAAGGACTTTCTTCAAGACTTGTTTCTGATGAACTTGTAGCATTCTAGATGAGGAATAGTTCAGAAAAATTCTCTAGGTAAGGAATAGGCTTTACTGTTCAAGAATTATAAAAAGAATACCGTAAGTTTTGTGCTTAATGTATATTTTAGCACAGTACATACGAATGTTAACTACTCTAGGACATAATGTTTTCCTAAAACATTTTCATCTTATGATAATTTCTCTAAGGTTTTTGTCCAAAATCCAGAATGTCGTGATTTAGGAATGTGAGTGAAGTTGGCCAGCCAGTCATTGTCTTTCTTTTCACATTAGGTTTATCATCTAAATTAGACAGTTTAAGATGCCCATTCTTTTTCAAAAGTCATGAGGCCTTAAATAGATTAGATAAACTCAGATAAACTGGCCTTGCATGATGTAAATCCAGTGAAATCATAATTCTAAATCTGCAGGGACCTCAGATTGTGCACCTCCAACCCACTTTCAAATAGGAATGATCTTTTCATAAGGAAAAACTGAGATTCAAAGAAGAGAGTAACCTTTGAATTGACATATATCTCTTAAGTGTTTATGGTCTGTAATAGACATTCCATTATATACTAAACACATCTAAGAATACATCAACTAAACTGCTACTTATGTTCCATTTTATTGCACAAATGTAAGCTTGGATTATTTCCTAATATCTAGTACCTACAGTATTAGAAGATATTTACGTGAAGATACTTAAGTAACTGTGGAGCTATTTCCCTATCTTTGGTTCTTCAATTGCTGTGGCAAATATTTTCAAGCCTTAAACTTGGCAGTTGGTTATTTAAGTATTCTTTTCAAAAGAGTAATAATTTTATATTATTTGGCTTCACAAAGTACAGGAGAAAGTAATTTTATACTCTGCTATTTGTAAATAGTACTACATGATCATTTCCTACAAAGCATTCATGTATCCATAAGGTTTATGGAAAGTAATGAACTCCACTCAAGAAATAAATTACCTGCTAAAACCTAACCATACCAACTCAGACCTTACCTGCTACAGGCTATTGAAGAACATGTGTGAAGCTACCAGGATAGAGATTTGCTTCAAATAAAAGAATCATCCTAAAAGATTTCAAACATTAATAAATGAGATCACTTTTCTAAAGTAATTCATGCCCTGTCATATTTTTGAAGCTTCACAATGAATTGGACTTACTTTGGATCTTCTTAAGCTTCAGAGTGCAAGTTAAGGAGAAATTGTAAATAGCAAACATCGTGTTTTTCAGATCATTTGTCTCTCATATAGAGAAATTGCCTGTGGTAGTGTTGAAAACTGAGATTTTAAGTATATTGTTGATCTACTCTGCATAGCAATTGGCAGAATGTTTAATCTAGCTCTGTGGGTGACCAGGCATTCTGTAAGCAAGACTCTTAGGACTCATTGAGAAAACCAATCTTTTGTCCTCCACTCTGTCCATCCTAACTCACTTGGCCAAGCTCCTGTTTTCTTTTTGAATAAAATCTAGGGCAGATCTTAGGACTTCTTCAGCCACTTTATTATTTCAGAAAGTCCCTTGCTTCTTTCATGTCACAAATTTTTGGTTGATTTTGAGGGGTTTTTGTTTGGTTTGGTTTGGTTATAGTTTTGGTTTTGGTTTGATTGTTTTACATACCTGTATCTCCGTGTGATGTAGGTGTCTTTCAACACATTTTTAGCCACATAAGCCTGTATTTACATTATTCAACCTCAGTATACTTGAAACAAGATGGTGTATGGAAAAAGTTTCAAGTTACATTTCAAATACAGTACATAGAATGTTGCAATCATGTGCAGACTTTGGAAACTGCTGAGAGTCCACAGAAAGGATGTGTGCCTTGGACACTACTTGTGCATGCCATAGCAGTTATTTTCAGATGACTATATTGTGTGGTGAACGGGACAGGAAGCAGTGTTATTAAGTTTCCCAACATGATTTATTATATGTGTATATTCATACATGGATCTGTTATGAATGTATTTAGTTACATTTTAGGGTTTTGTAGGAAAATAAACTTAGTTACAGTTTGGAAGGTTGGGATGGTGATTAATGTGTAATACATTATTTTCTCTCTTAAAATAATAGAAAATATCTTAACATTTTGATGCTGAATATCTGCTTTTCAAGAATAGGTTATTGACCATGTGATGTGCTTGTAATTTCAATGACTAATCCTATTTATTTGACAAAAATTGTGAATATTCATATAACAATAAGCTTATCTCTTCCCCTAGATCAGGTTAGCAAACTTATCGTGGAATGGACATATGGTTTGTTTCTTTTCTACTTCCAAAGCATGTATTCTTCCCACTCTTCCATCAGCTCCCTGGCTGTGGTTTCTAACTGCTCTATGATTGAAGCAGTGAAGAAGGATAGGAAAGCTTGTTGACCAGAGAATGATGTAATGGGATGTTAATTTATCTGACCAGGCAGCAAGGTGATATTTTCTCTCATAAAATGCTTCAGACATTTTTCTGAACTTTCTCTCCTGTCCCCTTCAGTCCCTTGAAGCTAGAGAATACTTGTCCTTGGGCTCATACCCTCAGTTCCTGATAATGGAATGGCCTATCTTCAGCCCATTCTACTGGGCTCTCCCTACGTCTCCCAGGTAATCTTGCTCCTAACGTAACCCAGAGCCAACTCTTCCAGTGTGGCCTTCTTTAGGTGTACCTTTGAAAACCACCCCTAAAACAGTAGTTATTTCCCAACCATCCTTTTAGACCCCTTCAACTAGCATTTCTCATTTTAGACCACTCAGCTTTTGAGATGGACATGAACCTTTATATCCAGTAGGCTCCATGGGGCATGGATCAAGCTTCCTGACTGGTCTGTTGAATCCCCTGTTGCTTATCTGGTAATGAGAAGGGAGCAGCCAGCACACTGAGACTCAGAACGTGGCACATTTCTCTCCATACAACTGCTCGTTCTTAGCCTCTCCAGTCCCTTTAGACACAGAGGTGGGTGCTCAGCTAACCATCCCAAATCAGTTCTCAGCCAGCTCCTGGCAGGCTCTCTTACATGGTCTGGTTTCCTACTCTGAAATGTGGGAGCACCTGGCCCCCACTGTTTTGTGGCCTTTGCTGAAACAGTTAGAAAGAGGCCTTTTTTTAGAATAGTGCCCTGAATACTTACCTAGGCTTCATTTCCAATACTTGTAATATTAAGCAGCATACTGCATTAAGTATATACTTTTGAAGAAGTTTTCACAATGCATTTAGTTAAAGGGAGACTGGGTATAGACTGGCACTATATGACATGTCGTGGGTGTTCTTTGAATGCCAACTTCCCATGAGTTGATAATGAACACTGTTCAGAGACCTCCTTCATAGGCTTTATGCTGTAAATTGGCTAGGAAAAATTTTCTTGTGTCATCTGTGGGCAAGACCAGTATGCAGGTTCAGAGATGCTAGCAATGTGCCAACGTTTAACAAGTACAGATCTCTTCAGGTCGCTGTAGAATGACTTGCTTCTTGGATCTCATTTTTTTTTTTATGATATCTTTAAAGTTACAAACTGCATTTTAAATGCTAGTGGATCCCTTGTTCTCTGCTGTAAAATCATGAATTTAAGTGTCTGGACTTGGGTTAACCTCCTTATTCTGTTTGGATAAAGGAGCACCTAGCTCACCTCTTTTGGAGAGATTATTTTTAAAGGAAGTTTAAGTGGAACTCCTGTGGTTGGCAGTAAAAGACCCATCACTGTCCACTTTGCACTACTGAATTAATTTTATAATATTCTGAAAATCCCACATATTTAAATCTTGTTTTCTTAAGTAATCAGAAAAAAAATTAAGGAGCATTTAGTTGAGGAAAGGTAGAAATGCACTAGTTTTGTTTGACACATTGCTTAGCTGGGTTGAGAAGTGACCCCACAGATACTCAAAGCAGAATTTCAAAACTGCTAATAGAAAGCATTAGGGACTAGTAATTTTTCCTCATTTGTGTTTTAGTTTTCAGTGCCTTTTTTGTATCTGTCATAAGGTGGGTATTGTATTGGTTTCATTGATAATCAAAGAAATCAATCAGGGGAGAAGAAAACTTTTAGGCAAATATTTAAAAGGTAAAAAGGAACAGTTTTAAATTATGTCCATAGAGTATCCCAATGAAATTTATTAAATAGAGATGATCTTGGGCCTTTGGAAAGCCCATTTATGTTAAATTTGGCAGATGTTTCAGATGTGTGCATTTTCAAATAAAAGACCCAGATTCTATAAAGAGAAAAAAAAATGAAACTCAGATAGCAAGATAAAAAACACGAAATGTGAATCAGCATTTATGATACCTGTTAACAGAGAGACATCTATAGGCCTTTGGTACCTAAGGCTTGCTGGGAGTCAACAGATCATTGGATGTATTTGGCTGCTGGTAAGATCACTCATTTTCCCAATAAATAGGCAGTCAAACAAGCAGGAATTTAATCTCCCCTCCGCTCAGAGGTCCACCATGCTCCAAGCAGTTTGCAGTCACATGCCCATGAGCAGCTATCTGCTGGTTGGTGAACCTATTCAGTACAAGAGAAAACAGATGTCTGCTCTTCCTGCCAAGTCCCTTTCTTGCATTTTAGGAACCATTCCACACGCACAGGGAGGTTTTTGTTAATTTCTTTCAGATGATAACTTGAGTGCTTTACACCATGTGGGACCTCTGAGCCCTGCTTTTCTACTCAAGTGAACATTAGTAGCCATTTATCCTCTCTCACGGCCAATGTGGGATCTAGTTTTCCACTTGTTAGAGAAGCCCTTGAACCTTCTGTGCCTAGAAACATAAAGAGGCCTGATGGTCCAGCTTTTGTTTGGGCCACCTATAATTGACAGAATAACTTTTCCAGACACAGCAACTTATTCAGACATAATAAAACAGAATTACCGTTGTCACTGGTTTTAAAGAAACTAAATTATTCTCATTGAAAAACTCTACCAATGACTTCAAGGATTATGTGTCCCATTCACTATGAATGTGTAATAATGAGAATGCATGGACACTTTAGAGATTAGATATTTTTGGGTTAGTCCTGCCAGTTTAGCATTTCTTCCCATTCCTTTGTGTTTTGTTTTGTTTTGTTTTTAACATTGAAGTTGTTACAACAACGTGAGCATTGCTTGCAGCAGGTTGAGCAATTGAAAAGAAAGGTAATAGCATTAACTCCAGTGATTAACCCAAATAAAGAAACCTGACAGGACTGTCGCTATCAAAAACAAATGTGAAAAAACAATAGAAAATGTTTATGTATATTAGTCTACTTTATCTCATTATATCCAAGAGTGGTTTAAGAGCTCAGTATCTTTCTAGATTCTGATTTTTATCAGTTTTAAAATTTTATGCTTCATTGGTAAACTTTCATTGAACGAAAACTTTGTAGAATGTGTAATTTTAAAAAAAAAATTTTAACATTTGGCCGGGCGTGGTGGCACATGCCTCTAATCCCAGCACTGGAGAGTCTGAGGCAGGAGGATCCTTGCAAGTTTAAGACCAGTCTGGGCTACAAAGTGAGCCCAAGGCCAGCCTGAACTGCATAATGAGACCTTGTCCCCAAAAAAAAAAAATTATATATATAATTATATATATATATACACAGAAGAAACTAAAATAGGTCTACAATCTACAAAGTAGTACCTACATTATCTCTTTTTAAAAGAATAATTCTTACATAACATGATGAGCACTTAAATATTAGTCATAGTGCTCTGTAATTATGATTTAAAAAGAAAAACCATAGTATCTTGATAAACATTTTGTATGTAACATTTTTCATGTTGTATCTTTGTCCAGTGAGTATTTTAATAACCTTTAAGGTGTTCCCAAGTTTATTCTGAATCTGACTAAGCATGATTTAGAAATGTTTCTAAGATAGAATTGATTGTGTCACTCCCTGCTACTGTGCCTCCAAAACCTTCCTGCTTTAAAGGTGTGGCTTTCAGACTGCACTTCCCCTTCCTCCTACTTCCCACTCCTCTCTCAGAGGATGTGAAGTCATGAGAGAAATGTGACTTATCTTCCTGAAGTATTAATGTTGCTTGATGGTATTAGGTCAGAAACATTGTTTGTCTATTAAAAACAAATTCCAATTGTTAAAAAGTGGATTACAATGTTTACATGACCTCTCATCCCTTTTTCCTTTTTTTCTTCTGGGTTTTTGTTGTCATTGTTGCTTTGTTTCTGCTTTTGCTTTTTAGCATAAGACTTCCAGGAAACTTTGCCATTCAGGCAAGGCTACTTTGGTCTTTGTCTGCCACTCTTCCGGACACATTCATTCTCCATGCTCTTAGCACTTATCAGTGAGAAATAAGCAGCAATGCCTGAAAAAGAACCAACTCCTCAAACAGCATTTCACAGTCGGTCTCAGCCTATTGTCCTCTGCTTGTTCCCGAAGTCCCATGTCCTCTGAACAAAGTATTCCCACATCCTACAAGAATCACCCTCTCTCTGTTCTCCCGTTATGATTTTCAGGACCCAATCTTTGCCACATGTGTTTCTGTTTCTACTGTATAACTGTAAGTGGCCAGAAGTTAAGACCCAGGTCATAGTTGTTTTACAGCAATAAGCTTCAGTGTACAAGATGCATTGGAAATGTCCTTGAATGAAGCCCAAAGTCCCCTCAGGGCCAACTTTAGGGAGGAAGAACCCTGTTTATATAGGCTTGTGCAGGACCAGATTTCCATAGTAAAAAATAGTCTTGCACTTTAAGGAAAGCTTTGGAGACTTGGAAGGTAGGGCAAATGAGATGGCTAATCATAGAACTGTGCAGTCAGTGGCGTGAAGTTGGCAGAAGAGCAAGTGAAATAGAAATAAGGGGCTGAAAGACTCCCTCTTAACCCACCTCAAAAGAATTTGAAAATTTTCAGACCTAAAATGATTGATACTGCCTTTCCCTCTATTTTGAAACACTGTATTATTGTCCTGTATCTATTAAACAAATCACTTGCTCATTTTTAGACATTAAAGATATATTTTACATGATTGACAATAAAAGGTTTTGCTACACATAAGGTAATCAGTGGTACCACACTGAACTTAATCTAATTTCATCTAAAAGCAAAGACAGTTGCCATTTTTATTTAGCCTATGAATGGTTAGTGAGAATGTTCAGCATACTATTAGCATTTGAAAAATGCATTTTTTCTTGGACCTGCTGGTGACATCCTGAGGGTCTGGAGCAGCCTATCCTCTGTACCTTTATAACAGATCTGGTTGCACACTGCCTTCCTCTCAGATCCTGGGAGTTGTAGGGACAGTACTTGTTGCTCATAGTTCTCTGTCTTTGATAATTTCAATTCTTAGAAGGTCATTTGCCATTCCGTATGCCAGATTGTTGTTTATTTATTTATGTACTTATCGTGGTGCTGGGATATCAAACACTGAGCTACCCTCCCCCTGCCATCCGCAGATTATTGGGTAAATCTTACTAGCTTAGCATAGCACAAAAGGTCAGTGTTCCCTTTTATTTGCAGATTATTTAGAGGAAAATTTTTATTTCAGGTTAATGCTGGGATATACTGGAAAGACTTTGTACAAATTCAGGCGTACATTTTTAAAGCACCATGTATTTCAGAAATGTAGAAAGTTATAATGAGTGTGATCTGTTGCTGAAGGCTAAATGATCAATTAATGACTTTACAAATAATGCTTATTGAGGAAAAATCATAAGCTCATATCTTCAATATGTAAAGATACAGTTCATTTATAAGATCAAAGGAAAGACTGATTTTGAAGTAAGTCTATGCTAATCTCACAATTGCAGAAGTGAATTTGTACTTGGTCAGATTATTTCAATAGTCAAGCAAGGTCTTTCCCCAAAGATCTGAATACCATATTCTTCATAAATATATGTAATAGTTACTAGTTCTTTAAAAATTGAATCATATGTCATTGGTTCTGGCTGACTCTACTCCAGCAGAGGAAGATTGGATGAGAAATAATCTAAGGATTGTTTCTCAAACTTTTATATCCTTGAGTGACCTGGGCATCTTATTAAAATGCAATTTCTGATGCTGTTGGTCTGAGGTAGGGCCTGAG
>RJWT010008614.1:0-26081 GCA_004365215.1 Cuniculus paca | reverse complement strand
CAATGGAAGGTTAGTTTGGAAGACCAGGCAAGGATGCAACGCTGTCAGGAGACAACTGTAGCCACCACTTGGAAGTTCTTGCTCTGTGCCAGACATTAACTACTGTTATCTCCATTTTTATTTTTATTTTTTTTTGTGGCACCAGAGATTGAACTCATGACCTCGTGCTTGCCAGGCAGGTGCTTAGGCCACTGAGCTAAATTCCCAGCCTTTGTCTTTTTGAGACAGGGTCTCACTATGCTGTTCAGGCTGGCCTTGAGCTCACTTTGTAGCCCAGGCTGGTCCGGAACTCACAGCGATCCTCCTGTCTCAGTCTCCCGAGTGCTGGGATTACAGGCGTGAGCCGCCATGCCTGGCTTGTAAGATAGATATTATTATCTCTGTTTTAAAAAAGAAAACAAGTTCACTGAAGTTAAGTAATTTGCTAAAAGTTACAGAGCTGGCTAGAGACTGTACCTAGTGCCCTTCCAGTACCCAGTGGAGGGCAAATGATCATACCTATTACATAGTCAAGTTATCATCGGCAGGGGATGGTGGCACAAGCTCCTGGGACCAGATATGGCAAGATCCAAAATCAAGGATTAAATCAAGTGATCTTCCAGCCTCAAGGAAGTATAGTGGACAGGCACCATAATCTCACTTCTGCAGGACAATGTCTATACTTTCCCCCTCCAGGGAACTGTGCTTACGTAGAGGGGTTCCAGGAGGCCCACAAGGACATATTTCCCAGACACCTTCGTGGAAGTTTCAGTGGAAAGTATAAAAATCATCCCATACTATTCTGCACCACCTCAATACATCACTTATGGAAAATGCTTGGGCTCTTCCAGCTTGAAGTCACATAAGGATCAGAGGAGAAGAATGATTTTGAGGGAAAAGAGAAATGTGAGGATGAAAATTCTGAACAAGAAAGAAGTTGTGGATTCTAAAGAAAAAGTGGTATGAGTATGAAATTAAGTAAGAAAGAAAAATGGTGATAGATCAAACCTAACTTTAGAACAAGAATTTTTCAGTCTTCTAAAATAATACAGTAGTTGGTATATAGACATGTCTTGGTATCTAAATTTGTGTTGTTTCTCTGTTCAGACAGTAACAATTTAGATGGTAAGAAGTGGAGGGCAAGAGATAGAACATTATCTGAACAGCAAGCACATCAGAGAATGTACACAAAAGACGATTCCTTTCATTCAACCAGCCCCGTCTAAATAATTTATCTGATCTACTTCATTCCTGAGTACAGACAGCTAAAGTTCACATATTAAGGAATGATTGTATTTTGTGACTCTATATTCTACAGTATACACATAAGCTACAGGTGTGTACATATTGTTACTATTCATGTCTTACATTAGACTACTTAAATGAGAATAGACAAGAAATTCTATGTTCAATGTATAGCACAAGCAGAGGTAAGGAAACTGCAAAGAAAAGAAGAGGTCCATCAAAGAATTTTCTACAAGAAAGACTGTCTTGAGATTTTCTTAAGACATAATAACATTAGTGTTACACTGCAGCCTCTCTCCAGTTAGCATGGGTTTACTTCAATCCAAAGGTAGCCTATGGAGCTATCACCACACCAGACTGGAACCCCTACGGCACCAGGCAGAGCTCCCCAGGCAGAAGAACTGCTAAGAACGAAGTGGTAACAGGACAAAATTTAGGTTTCAGGAAGATAAACAGCTAGGCTGCTCTGCGAGTATTCTAGAAGACCCCAACTATGATATATATGGTCAACATATTTGGAAGAGATAATGAGGGAGATCTGGCAGAAGCTGCTTTTCAAAAACTTAGCAACAAAAGCAGTGGCGGCTCCATCCCTTTTCAACTTGCCTGTCAGATATCCTTCTTTGAATTTCTCTGCAACCCAACCAAAACCTCAGGCAAAATTTACACCAGAAAAAAAGAATTTTACTAAATGGAAGTGGGGACATAATTGCAGATTTTGCAGTGTAAGCATCAATATCATGATCACTTCAGTGCTTTATGAACTCATGTGTTAGGATGGCAATATTTTCTTATTTACTTGCTACTGAGTAGGTAAAATGTGAATGGTTTATAGCATTAAAATAGAAAACATAATTTGACCTTGCATACATATTTTAAAAGTATGAAAAGGGTAATATGCATTTCTGAGGTAGGAAACTAGAATCAGAAATTCACTAACGATTTTTAATGTGTTTTTACATGCGTTTTATGTTTTTCATCTAGAGAGTCTTTTGTTACATAAGATACCTTAAAAGAGCTACTTCCTAACAATAGCAATAACTAACATTAAAATGACACATCATGTAAGTTAGGTTTTTAAATTTTCTGATTTTACCTTAAATGGAGGGGAAGAGGGTATGACATTTTTTTAAACTACAATAAGAAATAAATGTGATGACTATAACTACTTTTACATACTCATAATTTTGTATAAATATTAGGCCTGTCTGTGACAATGTTCTTGGAAAAAATTTAAAAGCTCCCTTCCTCCAATAACATGCTCAATGTCCTCTTTTGCCAGAGGCATTCGCTCATTATATAAATCAAACAAGCACATGGTACTAGACAAAAAGTGACTAGTAAGGCCCAGCACATTCCTCTGCTTGAGCTAAGATGATTTGGGCGCATTGCATGCAGATGTCAGGTATTTTAATAAAGAGCTCTATTGTGCAGGCCCCACTACTCCTCCATAGCTCCCAGCACTCCTCAAAAAGGGGGCCAAGAGCAAAGGGGAAGAGCGACAGCCATTCCAGCTGGAGCTGGAACCTTGTCTGAGTCAGGAAAACCACAGCTCATAAGCGAAGAGGAAGCATAATGTTCTACAAGGACAAAACATTAGCAGAAATGTCACTCAGCCCCAGTTCCACATGTTGGCTGCCACGGCCTCTTCCTCCTAGCATGCCCGACTGATATAAATTCCATCTGCTCAGCAGCCAAGTGACAGAGAAGAAATACCCGCATCTGGTCTCCATTGCTGTCGGGATTTTGTTCCATGTTAGACCTTTGCTAGAAACATATGAAGAGATGAAGGTGCTGGCAAGCGACTAAACGCCTGAACTGGCATAAAGGAGAGTTTCTGATGCTTTTCACACTTCACTCTGGATTTTTTACAGGGATGGGGGAGGGTGTGACAGAGATTCGATAAACTAAACAGTGGGAGCCCACAGGCCTGAAGGTCATTTCATGTGTGTTTTCAGGCATGGGATTCTACAAAAGTTTTTAATGTTTAAAAACTATAAAAGCACATTTATTCCTCTTTTCGTCCATTTAATGCAACAGAAGGTAACTAAGTCACATAAGAATGTTATTTGGCTAATTTTTCTCCCCTTCTCTTAAACATTTGCTGGTTTGGACCTGCTCCATAGACACTCTGTATTCTTCTGAAGAGTAGCTGAAAAATGCCAAAACTCAAAACCACTAACTCTTTCAACCCCCAGCTCCCCCCCAAAATATCAAGTCACCTATGAAGTTTAAAGCCATGGGGGAAACAAGAGCAAGCCCAAGCTCCACAAAGAAGGATGGAAGCCCAAGCAGTCCACCAGTCTCACTCTCAGGTCTTCACTGAGTTTTCATCTGACTAAGGGACTGAGAAAAGTGAAAAAGAATGATGGAAGCAGAGGGGCAAGAGAGGATGTGGGTAGTGATTTTTTCTTTGTTCAACTTCTACTTGAATGTTTTCCAAGCAAAGACAATGGAACAGTGCAATCAAAAATGTAACATAGAAAGGCTATTGCATTGTTTGTTTTAAAGAATTGAGATCAGGTCATTAAAGTCACCTTAGAAAACAACCATGAAAGTAAATCCTGCTAAACACTTCAAAATGCCAGGAGAAATGTATGTCCTTTTAAGCAAAACAATACAAAATAGATTAAGATTTTTTTCACTACTTTAGTATTTAGTATTGAATGGCTTTTAGCTTTACAAAAAAAAAAAAAGAAAGAAAGAACAATTCTATGTAGAATTGTGCTTTAAAACAAGCTGCTTCTTCCATCTCCATCTTTCCTCTTGCTTACTTGATAAGGCGTTCAGCAAGTGAGAGCATCGTACATGGAAAGAAGTAAATCATGATAAAAACAATAATATTAAATAAAATGACAAGGAAGCAAGAAACAGGTCCTGGAGTTGACTCAGTGATTAATAACTTAAGAAATGGTAAGGAAGGACAGACTATGAACTACTGACAGATATCCAGGGGGACACGTCCCAGAGAGCTATGAGGATGAAGCTCTGGTCCTCCTTTGCCTAGATCCTCAGGGTTCCAGGGAGTAAAGAGCGTAGGGAAAAGAGAAGCCAGGCTGCAAAAGGAAAGAATTCTATAAAAGCACTTCTGACAAATTCCCTAAGGAGATTTTAGGAGAAAAAGGCCTGACTTTTCCATGATTTCAGTAATTTTCTGTGTTTTGGGTTAATTCTTATTTTAAATATGCATTTGCTATTATACATAAAACTTATTAAAAGCTTATATCAAATAATATTTTTGCTAATTATGACTCCTTTATATATGTACTAATCTATTGAAGATGTTTTACATACCTTACATAATTAGTGCCATTAAAACTAAATACCACAGTAGAAGCAAAAACTAGATAAATGAAAACATTGTAAGTCTTGTATAACACACTCTTACTACTTTAAAAACATTTTAAGATGTGACCAAAAATTTTACTTAATAAGACTGAAACTCACTAAATATAAATACTGTAAACATAAAAATCCCAGCAGAGAGGCTGAGAGGTAGCCCAGTGATACTGTACATCTTAGTATAATCCAGGGCCTGGGTTCAGATTCCCAGCACTGCAAAATAAAAACAAAAAACAAGCAAACAAACAAACAGCAGGAAACATGAAGCATCCGAGTTGTGTTAAAGACTTGAGTATCATTCTAAAATAGGTTCAGGAGTCAGAAGTCAATCAACAGTTAATGAGAGCACATAAAATAAGAAGAAGAAAAAGAATGTGCGAAGCAAAACCAAATGAAAAAATTAATGTAAAAATTAAGAGCTCAAAATTGACTATGAACAATTATTTGCAAGACTGATACACCAGAAGCTAGTTTGCTTACAATATAAAAGGCACAGAAGGTGAACAGAAAAGGATTTACAAAGTAATTAGAAATGTATAAAGAATCTGAAAAGACATTTTAAAAACTCAGACTAGTGATAGATAATCATAGAAAAACAATAAACTTAACTCATTAAGAGAAATGCAATGAAAGCAACACAATACCACTCATCCCCTACCACTGACCAGGATACCAAAGTTCCAAATATTTGTTACAATACCTAGGTTTTCAGCAAATGAGAGAACAGGCACATAAATTATGACACATCCACATAACACAGCTGTTAAAAAAGAATGAAGTAGCTCTTTATGTGCTGATATGAAATTGTTTATAAGATATATTATTGAGTGAAAAATGAGAAGTGCAGAATAATGTGCTCACTGTATTACCTTCACTGTTTTTATCCAACAAACAGAAGGATACGTTGTGCTTTATATGCATAGACTATTTACAAAACTATACCCTAATATCATAGACTCACTTTCAACTACATAGTTCTTTATATAATTTTTCTACTAAAAGCATGTTTTTCTTTTTAAAATGTTATTACTTTAAAACAGTATTCTATACAGCAATATATATATTTATATATATAATATATAAATATATATATATATATATATATATATGAATAGCTACCTCTGCCCTTGTAAGGAAATCATGGCATTTTCCTGGGTATTAAAAATTTTATAATTATATAATTCATTATGCCAGTGAAATCAGAAATGCAGAAATCATCTGAAAAGTAAATCTATTTCTGAATGAAACCTAAGCAATATAATGCCTAACTGATTTACCTCTTAGGGACATTTATTTTAACAACAGTCTATATTCACAATACTGGGATTAATTCCTAGATACAATTTAATGCATTTTTGCCTCATTATCTTATTCCCATCACCACCCAAGTCATTCTCAAGAAATACTGCACAGCGAAGACATATCCTCAAAGAAATACATGACATTAGTCACTCAGTAAAAGAGCAATGAGCATCAAAATATCTCTGCAATATATGGTTAACAGTACACGCCCACAATTTATTGCTTGAACTCCCCATTGATATGACTATGATACATCAATGGAGAGTGAGTTCATAAAAAATAAACCCTCTCTGATTCTCTTAACATAAATTTACTGAGATTCTATGGTGTGACCAGATTGTGGAGACAGCAAACACCACTAAGTACCATCTATCAAAGAACTTAAAATCTAATAGGAGAAAAAGAAAAGTAAACAGGCAGTTACTGTAGAGTATAATAAAGGACAAATAAATTGCCTTCAAGGCATTTTAGGTGGTAAAGTCCATGCCAAACAGGGAGAACAGCAGCAGTCCCTTAGAAATGTGATGACTAAAATATCAAAACCTAAAGGTAGGTGGGACTCAGCCTGGAGAAGTGTGGGGAGCAGCATATTTCAGGCAAAGAATACAAGCAAGTGAACACATGTCCTAATGCAGGAACCACAAAACCAATAAAAGACTTGGATGCCTCTTGAATTATAGTTTCTAGCCTCACATTCCTAAGCTTTAGATCAGGTAGAATGCCACACCTGATAGATCCACTAACCAGATCAAATACATTCACACTAAGTTTGCAAATGTCAGAGGATGACAATGATACCATTTTAATTACGTGCAGGTGTAGCATCAAAAGGACAGGCATCTGCTGTTGGTCATCTTTACCACTACTCACACCTCACATTATCTATCCATTGCCCTACTGTGCAGTCTAAGTTGGAGGTCTTTATATTTATAATCCAAAATATAATGCTGCCTTTCTCAAACTGTGTGAGGAGTTCAGTTGCCTGCTTGTGGTACCCATCAATACAACTTCCCACAAGTACACAGCTGCTGGGGAGACTGAGTAGCTGAAGGAACCTGGGAAAGTTTCAATAGCAGGCCAGAGCATCACTCCTCTGTGAATGACAACTGATGGGTCAAATCACCTGGGAGCCGTGAGGAGTTATTAATGGTGACAGGTACACTACCTGTGAGACAGGTTGAGAGGGAAAAAGATTATTTATAAGCGAATAGTTAACAGCTGTACCTACTGCTAAGCATTACACGAATGCCACAAACTGTAGAATTCAAACACTGGGTTATTCAAGCACGAACAACTGCCTGTCACCCAAATGCAACGCATCGATACAAATTAAGGTGGGAGAGATGAAATGCTGCAATGCTACCTCACCAAGGAAGGCACTGTCATCCCTGAGCTCAGGTAAGAGGTAGAGGAAAGCTGAATAACCATAGGTGAGCTGTGGTTCTTAATAATCAAGATGAATTTGTGAGAGCAGCTTTGTAATTTTCCTGAGGGCTTCAACAATAGGACAGATGCCAAATGCATCTTGTGTTATCAAGAGTGAACTGGATGTGGGAAGAAAGGGAGACTGAAGAGCTGTAATATTAGATTGGCAAAATGAGAAGAAAGAAACTACAAGAAAGATAACTAGATATTTAAAGGCATTTTTAAATATTTGCCTTTTAAAATATTGAAGTAACTATTTCTAAAGATAATTTTTACTGTATTTTATGCATTGGTCAATATGACACTGGCCACTTTATTACAAACTACAATGTGAGCTGTTCTACAACAGCTCTGAACCTTAAACTAAGTGGAGACTATGGGAACCAATTTGTGGACTGACACTAAGAAAACAAACAGTGGAAGTTGTGCTTAACTCAGTATTTGAAAAGATTGGATATTCAGTTTATATTGAGCTAAAAATTTATGAGAGTAAATATTCTCAACAAAATTTCATAGTTTCATTTCTCTGGAACCTGAGAATTTCTATGACCATAAAAATTTACCACTATGAAATAAGAGCTGTTAAAGGAAAAGGAAAAAATAAGAAGATATACTGAAGAACTGTTCTCATTTTAGAGAATAAAAAAAGCAGTATTTTGTTAACAGAATATAAATTAGTGCAAATATTTTAAAGATCACAGATGCTTTTTTGCACACATCCAGTAAAACCTGCAATAAATGCTACTACTCTCTCCTCAATGACATACTATTAAGTGAAAAGGGCAAGGAATACAATGACCAAAATCTGTGTGTGCTAGTCACTTACTTGTGCAAATAAGGAAAAAAACAGTACTATTTATATGGATAAAATTGTAGCCTATCACTGAATGAATACTCAAAAACTCCTTAAAGGAGTTGCACAAAAAAGAAACTAGATGGTGGGGGCATTCTGCGTATGTATTACCTATTCAAAATATAACTGTTATATAAGTACCCAAAATAGACCTAGAAACTCTATTTCTAAATACTCTACAAAAACACTTCAAACATACTCAGAAATATATACATATAAATACATTTCCTGCAATAACGTTTGGAAAGCCAAAACACTGGAAACAACCAAAGTATTTTTAAATAAAGGATTATCTAAATAAACTAGAATCATTTCCATAATGGAAAGCTACAGAGAGGTTAAAAAGAATGGATGACATCTCTGGATATCAATGTGGAAAAGGGCCTATATTCCTTTTCTAGGGTAGTTGTTCCGAATTAGCACCTCAGTAGCTTAAAACAATAGAAATTAATCTCAGTAGCTTAGAACAACAGAAATTTATTCTCTCATGTTTGGAAGCCTAAGTTCAAAGTCAAGGTGTCAGTAGGGCTATGCTCCATTTGCAGGCTCTGGAAGAAAATCTTTTCCATGCCTCTCTACTAGCTTCTGGTGGCTGCTGGCAATCCTTGACATGTAGACATATCACTCCAACCTCGGTCTCCACCATCACATCATCTTCTCCTTTGTATACTCTTTTCTCCTGTGTGTCTGTCCCTAATCTCTCTCTCCTTCTCTTATAAGAATAGACAGGATGGAATATAGGCCTGTCCCCAGAAAATTCAACATTACATTATCTCAAGATTCTTAATCATAGTTGCGAAACCCTGTTTTTCAAACAGGATCTGTGGATCCACTTAAAGGATTCAGGGGTTTTACATGAGTATTTGAGGTGAAGAACCAAGTTATTTTGGCCTATATAGCAAGGTCTAAAATACATCATTCAAATTTTAAATGGTAGGCTATAAAAATATAGAGAGAACGAATCTATTTATTAAAATTAGTAATAATGATAATTAGTGGTGATTGTAAGCCCATAAAAATATATGGAGGATTATACATCAAACAAAATTGGAAGGGTTTATACTGGAAAGGGGTAGGGTCAATTTTCACTGCATGTTATAGCAATGTTTGAATTTATGTATCAATCTTTTCATGCTTTCACAATCAAAACAATATATATTTAAAAGGAAATTTTGATATATTTTGACATTCCTCCGAATTTTCTAACTGAACTCTGCAGTATTTTTGGTCCCTATTAAGGAAAATGGGTTTAGTTAAACCTTCATTGGAGAAGATAACATCAATTATAAAAGAATTAAAATTTTCTAAATAAATATATGTTAGATCATAATTTCCAAATACAATAGTCATAAAAGAGACTACCAAAGTTCCTAAGAAATGTGTATTTTTAATTTGATCTTCTACAAATGTCTCATAATTTCTGCATTTAAAAAATATTCCCTAAACTGAAATTCTTTGCTTAAATTTTAAAAAAAAAATTCGAAGGCTATCTGTACTCAAAGAACTACCAAAGTGAAAATCTCTATCCACCCTTACCAAATTCTGATTTGCAGATCTTCTCACTGAAAATAGTTTCATCCTAAGCTTTTCCTCTACTCACAAAATTTACTAACACATACGTTACCTTACTGACAGAATTTTTTCCAGGAAGCACTGTACACATCTCTACTCTGCCTTTTCCCTGCTCATGAGAATTGGTAAATACTATGCAAGTCGACTGCGGAGGTCTAGATTCTTTCTCTCAGTGTTCTATCAAAATTGAGCAACCTTTTCTTGGCCTGGAAAATAAAGACTACGAGTAAGATGAGCTTTTATGGAAAAGAGCATGTTGTGCTAAACAAATCTACCAAAAGCAAAAAGAACATATCATATGAGGGAGTGGAAATCATGCTACCAAGAGAAATGTCTGCATTAAATTTTCTCCTTCATTCATCAAAGTTTATGAAATGCCTACTGTGTGAAAGTTATACTGTAAATCATGGTGTATGTTGTAAACTGTGGGCAGAACTGCTGGTGTCTGAGAATCTGACAAGAAAAATGAACTCACCAATCACAAACTATTGCTCTGGAGTGATGTGAGCCAGCAAGTCAAGGCATGAGTAGATGCAAGAAAAGAACAAGAGTTGGACAAGTGTCATGCAGAAATAACTCGGCTCAGAGTGCCTGATAATTATGGACACTGTCAAATCTACCAAGAGACATACTTAGCAAGAAGCAGGGAGAGGAGGGGAGAGGTAGGCCTATTGTAAGACTTGCCATCCACCTCCCATTGGCACTATCAGTTTCACATGCTGTATTAAAGATAATCAAAGGAGTCCACCTCCAGGGAGATCAAGAGAGATGATGATTATGAAAATAACAACAGGTATTTAAATTAGCTAAATATTTTAAGAGAGACTTTTATTTCTGACAGCGTTAAACACCTGCAAGCAGAAAAGTAAAAAACAAAAACAGGGCTGGGGATCTAGCTCAGTGGTCTAAGTGCCTGCCTGCCAAGCACAAGGTCGTGAGTTCAATCCCCAGTGCCTCAAAAAAAAAAAAAAAAAAAAAAAAAAAAACTAGAAGACCACAGTAGCCTCCATCGGAAAGGCCACTCCAGAACTACTTAAGCCAAACACCCACTGCAAGTCCAGTGGTTAGGCAATTCCCACCTCTGGTGGCATCCCAGATACTCCTCCTTCAAATGTGCAAAAACGAGAAACTGGTACCAAAGTGACTCAGCAGATTTTTGGTTGAGACCACTTTTTGAAGGACTAGGGAGAGAAAGACAGAGAAGCTTCTCTTTAATTTTTAAAAACTGCCTAGAGACACTGGTTTGTGAAGCCAACTGTATTAAAAGTACAAATGCAATTTACTTTTATATAAATATCACTTCACAAAGCTATCAGTAGGTTCCATTTCAGTAAAAACAAACAAACAAAAAAGACACTGCAAAATAATTATAAAACATATGGTGCAAATCCCGGTTTTGTTTACTTTATGACAGTTAACATTATTTACAGTGTGATCTGGTCAGAATTAATACTCAAAGGGTTATGCACAAAAATATGTCCAATTACTCCTAACCAAGCACACCAGCAATTTTGTCAACACATCTATGTGGATGCCTCATGATCCACCCCTCCAAAAAAATCAACTATATTTTTAACACATAATTTTTTTTTTTAAATGCTTGAGTAGTACCATCAATAAGCTGCCAACAGAAATTCAGGCAGAAACACCCTCGTTTGTATTAAATAAGAAATGTTAACAAAAATGCATATAAAAAATGCATTTGGGGCCAGGGATTTAGTTCAGCAGCACAAGCGCCTGCCTGGCAAGCGCAAGGCTGTGAGTTCGATCACTGGTACCAAAAAAAAAAAAATTGGAACTCTTCCATTAATCACATAACATTCCTTCATTGCATGCTATTTATTTTATTACTTAAGTGTTAATGCATGTTAACAATTTTTAAAAGATTTGTTACTTTCTTCTGTAACAACAAAGCTATTTCATGTTACACATTATCAATATATCCTGGTGAGAATACTTAAATAGTTTGTCCTTACTACTGGAGTACATTCAGTGGTAGTGATTACAGAATATGCTAAGTGTAAAATCAAAATTAGAACTTTTTCCTTTTAATGTTCTACTGAGTGATATACAATAGCCAAGAAAAACAGAAACAAAAAGTAATAATTCTTATAATGAAAAATTTAAATATTTTTCTTCCCTTTTAATTAGAGACTCCAGCATTTTATTCCTATTCAAGGCCTCACTTACTAACACAAATATCAAAATTTATGGGTCCAGGTGGTGTTTAGAGCCTGGAGCTAGAAGAGGAAAGGGCTACCTTTCCCCCAGGATACACAGATACAAGATGCTTTCCTCCACAGTGGACACTGACCATAACCTGTCTTCCCTGTCCTATCAATCAAAGCACTGGCTTCTTGTAGTAGCATACCAGGACAGGTCCCTATCAGTCTTGTTGTGTGTTCAGGAATTTTGTAAGCTTCTTGTTTAAACATAGACATTTTAAAAATTAAATCTAATAAACATACAATAAATATTAGAAGTAACAGTAACACTCAAAACACTTCCTAAGTACTTAGCTACATGCTACTATTATCCGTGCTCTTGAGGAAAGCAACTTATATTTATGTCTGGTATGGTGGAAATATTATATAATATTGTACTACTGAGTATCTCTTTCAACTTCTCATTCAGAATCTCAGGGTGACAGCCTAGTGTCAGCCTGTGGTGGAATAATTTCACTATAGAAACCAGCAAATACTGTAGACCAGGTCTTTTTTCACTTACAGAGCTGCTGTAAAGCATTTACCACCACACCACTAGTTTCCTCTAAATAGATGGCCATCTCACTTCAAAACTTAAGATTTTAGTTGGAAATACATACTCATTTCTTTATAATCCCATGTGTACCCACTTGGGAAGGAGGAAAAAGTGAAGAGAAAGATAATTTTGCTATGACAGATTTTTTAAAATAACTATAAATTTTATTTGGTTCACTGATTTTTATGAAGTCTTATACAACATAACATGGTGTATGATTTTCAGATTTGAAAAACACTTTAAGATGTGACAAATGAAATATATGGCTTGTATCTTGGACAGGAAACACCATGTATAGCCTCTGGAAACAAACATGAAGATCAAGTCACAGACATAGAGGTTTTTTGTTTTTATTTTACTTAAATGCCTGGATCAGTCTTTTATAATAAATTAGTAAACAGACTAGCTATCACTACTCTTTGTTTTTAAAAACTGTAAAATGATCAATGATTCTTTAGAAGTCTAAGGAATAAAATATAAGAATAAAATAATTCTGAATTGAAGCCAGTAGAGAAAAAGACAGATCATGGGTGTTAAATAAGAAAAAAATTAAACTTAAGTTACTTTCAGTAACCATATAGCAATATCTGTTAGGATGAATGTATCAAATACTCACTTCTACCAACTGAATCTGGGTAGGAAAAAAAATCTCTGCCTATTTGTATTACATTATACATCTAAAAGCTCATTCTTTCAATTACTGGATCATAAACTTAAAAAATTAAATTTTTCAACATTAGTGCTATCATGTATTACATATACTAGTAAATAACCATGTATGAAAAGGAAATACATTTAATATGTAATGATTCAGAAATCCTACAAATGCCAACAAGAAGAAAAAAAAGTAAGGACAAATATTACTAAAGTTAATATATGTTTTTATAGGTTTATAATGGCTGGCAAAATTTTAGAGAAGTAAATTTTATGAGAGTAAACACCTAAAAATCAACTTTTATGCCAATCATTCTGATTAGTAGATTAAGAGGTTCCAACATATTATAAAGAATTAAGTTCAACTTCTAAAATCTGTTGTTAAAGCATCCAAATCTCCTTGAGACAGGCAGACTTTGGAACGGTCAAATGAATCAATAATTGTGTAAGAGCCTTTAAAAGTAGTCCTGTACTGAATTATTATTATTATTAGTAGCGTTCTTTAAAGAGAATCATTAGTCAGTGCAAATAACTCTACATGTGATATCAGAAGATCCATATCTGAATGCCAGTTTTGGCCCAGTTAAGCTTTATAACTAAGTGCAGGTTTTCCCCTTGATCTAACATGTGAAAGTCTTTCCCTTCAAGTAACAGAGAAAGACCATGAATGAGAAATCACACCATAGTAATGCAGGGGTGGAACATCTAACTGTGCAAACTAATTCTATCTGATTTCTATCCATGGTTACAAAACCACATTGCTTTAATTATAAAGAATCGTGAACAGATCATCTACAAATATCTGCCTTTGCCTTTCTTCATTTTCTTGTCATTTGTATTTAGCAGTTCACATATTCTAATTTTAATTTAAATGATAAATCACATGTTTTCCTTCCAGAAGCAAATTATGTGGCAAGTTGTCCTTCCCTCTCAAGTTATCTTTCTTTTTCTTTTGTAGGTAAGGTCACATACTCTTACAAAAGTTTCTCCATCCATATTGTATACAAAAGAGGTGCAAAGAAACTGGGAACAAAATAATTCCCTATTTAAAAGGAAGACAACTTTTGTATATTTTCATAAATAACTTACATATGACTTCTTTAAAAATACATAATTTGGAGGGGTTAAAACTTAGCCTACACAGTGAATTAGGAGGGAAAAAAAGCAGCAGAACTTTTACATGGTGGCTGTAACACTTGAAGAAAAATGGTTTCCCTACACTTAACTTTTGTCTAAATTGACGTTTTTAAATATAAAAATAATTCCAAAGAAATACCTGTTAATACTAAGTTCTCAAAAGTCATCCATTCAGCTCTGAGAAATACATCTAAGAAATGAAAATTTGGGGCTCTGTGTTTATGACCAAGTTCCCATGTGTGTTTAAAAGATGACATGAAACACTATCATTTCATCATCTTTGCAAAGCTGGTGGCATAGAGGAAGGACTCAAATGAGGACATGGATTTTAACTAATAGCTTAAAGAGGCTTTCAAAGATCCATATTTGTTTCTGGATAGAGGGGTAGGAATTGTTTTGCCTTGTGTTCACTGGAAACATAGTTAGGACCACAACTTTATCACACTGTCTAGATTCTTAGGAACCTAATTTTGGAGTCAATCAGCGAGCATCTTCTTTCTCCTTCACCTACCACATCCAGCAATTGGTTTTGTTTACTCTTCCTGCAATTACCATTAAAGGCAGCCTTATTTCTACTCAAACTACAGTAACAGGGTTGCTACAGTTTGGTCAGGGTTACTTCCGCATAGATATCATTACCAAAGGAAGCTTCTGTGAACACAAACGGGGTAGTCAATTATTATAGTACTGTTCCCAAATTGCTCACACCACTTTGTATCCATGTCCTGATGTAGAATCTCCTGCTTTGGTGCTGAACTTTGCAATCTGACCTTTTTATGGCCAATGAGGTACTAGCAGATGAAGCAAGCAGACATTTTCAAGGACTCATACATTTGAGTTTGACCTTCTGAGGAGTCCTCAAATATCTGCATGTAAAAAAGCTGAGGTTAACCTACTGAATCATGAAGGATGAACCAGTTACCTCCATTACCCCATCCAGTAACAGGTGCCAACCAGATAGCTAGATGGATAAATACGACCATCGTGGACCAACGAGCCTCTGGGAGTCAATGCCAACTCACTGTAGATCAGTCCACCTGACCCATGGACCAGTAAACAGTAGTAAAATCGTATTAAGCCACTAAGTTTTGGGTGGTTTGTCATGTAGCCCTGGATAACTAATGTACTTTTTACTCACTGGATAAGCAGTGAGTAAACTGCTTATGAAATGTAAACTGCTTAACTGTCAATGAAAGAAAACTCTTCAAGCTGACAGCCATTTTCCATGGTGCTATGGTTCCAGCCCACTATTCTAAGCCTCTCCCAGAGCTCTCATGAACTGGTTTGTATTTCAACACTACCAAACAGTAAAAAAATGCAGATTAAATTTAGTAAAGCCTATTTAAATAATGTGAACTTTCTTGTGAAGTTCAGCAAAATTCTTTTCTGCAGGTCTTAAAGTCACTAGTAAGCTGAGGTATGTAAATTTTTATTATTTCCACCTGTTTCTAGTCTCGTCATTTAAAACAAAAAAATAGCCTTTTGCTTTTGTGTTAATTTCTTTTCATTTCATAAACATGAACTGCTGAGCCTATATGACATAGAGTAAAAAACATTCCTCTCATCCCTCCGAGTGTTGTTTAAAGCCTGTCTAAAATAAGTGTAACATTAAATAAAGTTGTTTATATTCCATAAACATGGCATAGAATCCTAAGTTAATACTCTAGTTTAAAGGAAAAGAAAAAAATGTAATCATCTTTCAGATGAATCTTCACATTTTTATTTATTTTTTCTCCAAAGATGTATTTGGGAAAGAAATTACAGAAAATCTAGGGAATATTTTGTAACCCAAAATGTACTTTCTGTTCTAACTGAAATTTTTTATTAACAAAAGCAATTTTATTACCTGTTTATTATACTCAGAGCTTTGTACTCAAATTAGTTCAACCACACAAAAATTCCTTGTACTTAGTATATAACTTTCTACAAAAACTAAATATTTGCATTATTAAAATTGTAGACTCTATCAACTTCACTAATTTTTGCTATATGTGCAAAACCTAAAATTATATGGCATTTGATAGAGCTCATTCTAAGCAGAAAATATGTCTGAAACATGTTTCGTTCTGCAGAAAAATATGCGTTAGTTTTGTGAACATCATTCTAAAATAAAAATACATTCTTTGACTACAAGGACAATCCTTTATACTATGAAGGTCCAAAGTTATTCAGTGTGTAAGTACATTTGGTTACTTTGTATCTCACTCAAAACACCACAGTACTGTTTGATTAAAAACAACAAAAAAAAAAACTTTAACAAGTTTTCTTATATTTAACAACCACATGTTATTCTTTTGTTAAGTATTGCTGCTATAAATTAGTGGATAACCACAAAAGAACAACTCTTCTATATCCTCTCTAATATCTATGTATTTATTGAGACTGATTTAAACAGAAGAAACAACGGCTTTAATTCCACCCTCTTGATTTTTCTATTACTATAGAATAACATACAGAAGAGGGTATACTTCTCTTTCATAAAGAAACCCAATCCAACAATCTTAACAAAAACCAAACCTTGACTAAAACAAATGGTAACCAGACTCAGAGCAAGATATATTTGACCTGTGGCATACGCAAATCTGAAAAGTTTGTGAAATTTAAGCTATCAGATACTCCTTAGGTCTGGGAAACCACAACTTATACCAGGAATGCTGTTGGCGCATTCAAAGAGATATGCTCAAGTGAATAAATCATACATGAGAACCTTACACTATGGCATTCTTTTAAAGGGGTGAGGGGAAAAGGAAGCAAGGGAAAAGAAAAAAACAGAAAAGAAAAACATGGAAACAAAGCCTTTGTAAATTAGGAGGAAAAGAGGGGTTGAAGGGAGGAGAGGGAAATGGGAAAAGAAAAAAAAAGAATCAAGACATATTGTACATAGGTACAAATTCCCTATGATGACAGTGATCATTATGTATATCTAAAATGCACCAATATGCTTAATTTTTTTTTAAAAAATTCCTTTTTAAGAAGTATTATTCCCTTGTAAAAATGTTCCCCTTACAAGTACCAAATACTTTTCCATGTGTGGCAAATACAATAACAGTTTCTTTCCATTTGGTGCCTTGAAAAACATTTATTAAATTTTACTGTGCATCTTTGACAATTTTGATATCCCAGACATCTTCTCAAAGTATCTTAAAATGTCAACCTTAGAAATTGTAATTTCCATTACCAGCCTGGATCCAGGTGTAAGATAGACCAGAGAGAAAAGAACAGGTGAAGCAGATGGTGTTATCCAAAGACTCTTCTCACTGTCCCCCAAACCTGAGACTACTTTCCACAAGAACCTCCTACTGGCACTAGAGTATTACCTTAACTATATGCTTACATCACACATCCATCAAGTAAGTTATCAAGTGAACTGAAATTCTATGTACTGAGTGAAGGAGACTTAAAAAGGGATGCAGACTAATTTCAAATTTAATGTTCTTTATTTTAATAGGCACCACAATGTAATGTAAAACATCTACATTTTAATTGGCCCAATTACTCCCCAAGCGGCACTGGCAAGTGCAATTCCATGGAGATCATCTTGTTCTAAATGCGTGACTTCACAGCCAGCTTTTGTGAAATGATCCTGATGGGGCTAAAAATGATCATCTTTGGATTCTCACTAAAAAGGAATTTAAAAATAAGTTTTCATTAACTTGTCAAAACACTTATGAATTAATAGGAAGAAAATACATCTTTGCTGCTTAACTTCTGAATCTAGTAAGTAGGTAGGTTTTTTCAAGTAATATACAGCAAAATTTGATTAATGTGAACTTAATGTTTTTAATTCAAAAAGCGGGGATGGGATAAAAGTTACTTTTGTTGGGCCAGGGATTTAGCTCAGTGGCATAAGTGCCTGCCTCGCAAGCACAAGGTCATGAGTTTGATCCCTGGAACCAAAAAAACAAAAACAAAAACAAAACAAAGGTACTTTTGTTTAGTCAGTCACGTAATGGCAGAATTACCAAGATATCTGGGAAATGATTAAAATTCTTTAAAGCATTAATTTGTTAAATTGTAAATGTGCCCAAAGAATCTATCAACATAAAACACACTATTGCACTGATTATTGATCTTGCTCATATATTCATTAGAAAATGTGCCCAACAATCTCTGTTTTCCTTTAGATTAGCATGAGTCACAAACCTCCACTAAAATGAAAGCTGTAGAAGAGGGGCATGGTGTCTGTTTACCACTTATATATACAAGGGGTGATCAAAGCATACAGTGACTGTTTAAATTTTAAAAATAGAGTCTGCCAAAAAAATGTATACACACTTCAGGGAAAAAAAGTAGCATGACTTTTTTTCAACAGATGATGTTATCCTCATATGAGCATGTTATATCACAGAAAACCTACTACACTGCTGATTCTTAGAGAAGAAATTGAAAATGCATGTGCAGAAATCTCAATGATCAAGATTACCCAAGCAGCAATTTGCTATACTAATAAATGCCTGAAAGCTAATGGTCTTCACTTTGAGCACCTCTTGTAATTGTACAGGCTAAAGGTAGCTTGTGTTAATCTCATGATGTCTCAATAAATTCAGTATTAAAATATTTACGCAAGTTTTTCTTTTCCTGAAACACATACACATTTTTTTGGCAGACTCTATTATTTTGCAATAAAAGACACATTGCCATTATTCTCACCTCAAAATACTAGCCCTTGCTTCAAACACATTTATCCCATTGTTCTCGCCACTTTCGGAAGCAGTCCTGTAAATCCTTTCATGAGTGTTTGACATGGTGTGATCAAAAATACGGTGAATGCTGTTGCCAAGTGTCATTGAACAAAAATGCAGGCTCATAAAAACATTACAATGTGTCCTCACTCATCTTATTTAAGAGACCTGGCACCATGTGACTTCTGGCTCTTTCCCAAATAACCACAAAAGGTAAACATTTTTAACTGATCCAGGACTTCAAAGCAGCTACAACAGTGCAAAAGAGGACTTCCAGAACTGCTGCTGAAAGTGGCAGCAGAATACATGCTCGAAGCAAGGGGAAATGTACTGAGGGAGATTGAACAGCAATGTGTCTTTTAGTGTAATACACTTAAATATTTAAACATCCACTGTATTTGTCAATCACACCTCATAGAAGCCACTCACTTAAATACCTGGCAAATGAACACATTTTCCTAAGCCCTCGAATAGGGAAAATTAGGAAATTTGTCAGACACACACACACACACACACACACACACAAGCTGTAGTCTAACAGGATTTTTTAAGAAAAGACGATCAAATGTGAAACAAGAACTGTGTATTAAAAAGCCAGAGAATGTTAAACTATACATCTTAAATTAGTGATAATGAGTTCTGTAGAGCTAATTTCCTGTAAGTTTCCTGCAACTTTTATGGATTTACCTCTCAAAAGTTTTAACCATGTCTCAATATTTTTACTTATTAAAAATTAATTTTCAGACTACAAGACAGAATTTTCTTTCTGTACCTGACTCTCCCACCACAAAACAATTCACTGTGCTTTTATTTTGTAATTCAAAGACACAACCCAGAGTAACTAAGAATTGTTCTGAAACACTCAAATTTGTAGGTTTACTAAAGCAAATTTTTGGTTTTAAAATTTTGATTCAGGAAAATACTAGAAGTTTACATGAGGGCAATACATGCTAGAATTTCTTTGTTTATTAAAAATAATAAGTGGGTTGTGGGGCCACACTCCTCTAATCCCAGCACACTGGGCAGCTGAGACAAGAGTTCAAGCCCAGCCTTGGCAACTTTGCAACTGAGTAATATGTTGTCTCAAAATACAAGAGAGAGAGAGAGAGAGAAACAGAGAGAGAGAGACAGAGAGACAGACAGAGACAGAGAGAGAGAGAGAGAGAGAGAGAGAGAGAGAGAGAAGAGGAACAACGTAGGTCAAATCCTAATCCTGCAAAAGTAAAGATAAAATTTTAAAAGTCATTATTTAAACATTCTGTACCTCAAACTTCTCTTTAATCCAGACTGACCACATTAACTTGAAATGCTAGTGTTTCTCTAATCATTTATGAAAGTATACATTATAGTGGTTGTCAACATGAGGGTATGGGTTTCTGTACCTATAAAATTAAAACTGAAACATATGTTCCCCAGTACAATTAAAAAATTATGTAAAACTGATTCTGAGTAAATCGTTTCTCAAATCCTTAAAAAAACTTCTATGAATTTTTTTGCATATTCTTTTTTAAAGGATTGTCTTTTAAAGACATATATGTATAACCGGCTACAACAGTGTGCTAAGTAAAGGAGGCTAATGGGCTTGCTTTATTAAAATGTACAACTTGAGCATCTTAAACTCCATTCATATGACTGTACAGGAGGCTTCAGCAAGGCACACTTGACAAGAGCATTCAGATTGCAGAGAAGGCTACAAAGGCATTAATGACATTTACACCCCTAATAAGAGCTGTTCACACTTCATAGTTTTTCCTTGTTATTGCTCAGGACAGACACTAGCACCTCATTGAAAGATCAGTGCTGCAAGGGAAAAAGGCCCCCTGAGACATCTCAGACTTGAGGAAAAGCACTAAATCAGGTGATGCTACAAAGATGACATATTTGATTCTCAAGGGTTCTTCCTCACCCTATGGGTATGGATTTGAGGCAGTTAACACACAGCCAATCAGAACCCTCCCCCATTCCCAGAAGACAGGACCATCCACTCTGTAGTATGCAGAGTAAAGGCCAGGAAGAAAAGAAATAACTTCCTTCAGGTTCCCTAGGTCTGGCAGGATCCAAATGTCTTATACTGTCCTCACTTAATCTCCATCAATGTGTGGCTGAATGAATAACACACTGACCTTTTCACCTAAGAGACCACAATTTGAATCCAGCAGAAAGTCGCTAGAGGATCAATAGACAGAGATACTTATATTTTAAAGCAATAATGCACCACAAGAAGGGAAAAGGAAAAGTTGGGTTTTTTTTGTTTGTTTAGTTTTGTTTTATTGTTTCAACCATGGTTTTTGGCCAATGATTCAATCTGGCTTTCCTGGCCTAGCTAATAATATTTGGAACCCTGATTCAGAATTGAAAAGCACCCAGCACAGCCCCTATGGATCTCAAAATCTGGCACAAGCCCATGGCTACTGCAAGACAGACATTCCCTCACATGTCAATATGCAGAGCAAGTAATCCCTGCTGATGATGGAGTGATGGCTGACTCGATGGAACATACTCAGCATGAACTGTAATTCTGGCAGAGATGACAACCCTCAGAGACAAGTAGCTCCTACTTACTCTTTCAAAAGGGATTTAAACATATTTTGTTGTTGTTGATTTAAAATTTCTAAACATGTCTGCATATTTAAAGAGGCAAATGAATAAAGCAATTTAAGGTGCTTCTCTGACTTCCTAAGTTCCTATCAATACAATCTAAAATAAACAAACAATATTAACAGATGCTCTAGAGACAAAACCTATGAAATATGCTGTTGTCTAAATGTCAATGTCTCTGAAGCCTGGCCTAACATTACCATAAGCCAATACTCTCAGTGGTCTGTGTCCCAATCATTTTATTTATCCTACTAAGGAATTGGAAAGAAATGTCTATTGTGAACATACAGCCGTCCTTTGAAATGGTGTTTCATAGAGGATGCAGTATATACCAGTCTTTGAATTTCCACATTTGTTGTTTTTAAAAAGAAAAAATAAAATCCGTGGTAAGAAAGGCACATTAAAATAAAAACAGAAAACACAGTAACTACATTACTCATACTAACTAGAAAGCTGCCTTAGACACTATTATTATGGCATGGCTAAAGAGAAAATGAGAACAAGAAAACCAGGGTAAAGCCCTACTTCATAGAAAGAACCTATGATTCTCAAAGTCTAAAAGATGTTTTCTGGGGCCTCTAGGTAAGAAATACACAGTAAACAGAAATGAGTTCTGGATGGAGAATGCTTCCCAACCAGTATCTAATTTTCTTATTTTGGGTCCTATGTATTATGATCTACTGTAGCCACACAACACAGTCCATTGTGGAAATGCAAATGTCATCACCATTCAATCTACTGTCCATGTCCTCCCTTAATTCAAGTTTCCCATAACTAAGTAAAGATAGAAAGGAGAAAGAAGGACAAAGAGAAGGAACAGGAGGGAGGGTGCAAAGGATTGAAACAGATCACTCAGTTACCATCAACAAACATACTTTCAAGATATTGACAGAACCACAATGGTAAAATAATTGCCTGGAAAGTACTACCCAGGTATCTACCTTTTAAAGCTTGATGGTTATCAACAACAAATGTCATGTCTGTGAATCATCAGAAACACTCATCACTTCCATAGAAAAAGTGCTGATATGCAAATATCACATCTGATGAATTGAAAAGAAATTCTGAACAATAGGCCCAGGCCTGGCCTAACCATGATCACCAATACTACAGCTCAAAGCTGCTCAACTAATTGAAATAAAACTTACCCCATGAATTCGTTTGCGTATCTTTCTAATACAGCATTCTCCCAGTAAGGAAAAATGTGTGTGTTCCATCTTTTCTGTTGAGTAACAATGTCCTTCTTCCTTAAGAATCTCTTCTTTCCACAGGCTTTGTAGATGAATTCAATTTGGTCACTCTGATCCTACTAGCAAATGTATTGGCCCACATTCTATTTTCCAACTGCTGTTGGTATTACATATACGGTTATTATACATGAATCAAATATACATTTTTTAATGTTTGTCCCATCTGTATGGACTTAGCAACAGGTTCCAGAATCCTACCTAGATCTTTATCTCATTTTCTACTTTTCACAGCCCTTCATGCTTTTATATACCAGTACTTAAAATGGAGGTCACTCAAAATAAACAGATGGTAGGAAATGACCTTGAGAGTCATCCTATGATTCTTTGTTATGCTCATAATAGATTTCAATTTCTATACAAGTTCCTCTCATCTTCTAGTTTCCCCTTCTGTCAAATTGAAGGAAATCTTAGAAAAGAAAATGGTAACTCAAAATGTAGAAGAATCATGAAGCTAGTGCTCTAAAAACTTAAGGGGTTGGGGGCAGGGACTGGGGGAATTAATTTATCTAAGTAATTGAATTTATTGAGCTCCACTATGAATTTAAAACATTACTTCCCTTAATCCTGAAAATTCCACCAGGAAGGCACACGAGGCTCATGAAAATTTATTCTCCTTTGCATGGGTAGTGAACTAATTGGTGGTAGACTTGAGGTACTGCTCTGGAGATCCCAGAGTCCATTCAGCGCCACCTTAAGAGAATATAGTCTGTTTTAAGTAAATCTGAACTGGCCCTTATCAAATGGAGACTGGTCCTTAAGCTAAGGACTCATTTCTGCTCCTTCTGGGGAATGCGAAAGTGTCTCTCCATCTTCCACCCATTCAAATAGTCCTCCAGTAGTCACAGTGTTTCATCCTGGAATCTGTGAGCTATCTATTTCTATTTTGTAAGAGTAAAGGGAAGAATATTTTTATTTTAACTGAGCATAAAACATCAAGCTATGTCCTTGGATCTAAGGTGTTTATTTGCATTGCTGTTCAAATAGTTAACAGCTGGAAAGAAATTCAAAATCCCTATATTTCACTTCCCGTTTGAGTTTGCTTGAGGACTTCAGCCACAGCAACTTTAAAACTATGGATAACAGTCTCCAAAGCTGTCTAACACAGAGGTTAGAGGACTGCCATGATAATGTGTGTAGAATGCTTCAGGCACTCTGAAAAACAGACCATAAATACAACATACACTCAAATCAGATCTTTGGTATATCCCTGAAAAAGATGGGGGATCTTGACCATTCACACATATGATCTTTTAAAAATTCACAAATTGGCAACAATGATACAATTCTTCTATCACAGTGGTGATAATTCAACCTTTACTCACAATCAATCCCTCCTTTACATCAGTGCTCTGGATCACCTATACATTCTTATAGTCTATATATAAAACTTCTATCATTTGTTTAAAGTCGCCTTGTTCATTACAGTGGGGGCTTTCTGAGAGATCTGTACTGGTATACTTAGGCATGGAATAACTGATTGATTATAGGGCACCCAAATGAATTTACACATAAGTTCTTTTTTCTACTTCATAAACTTCTTTAAAAAAACACTGATGGGGTCAGATAATATTCGTTTTAAAAGACTCCCTATTTTGTTTATTCTGAAGTGCTGGGGATCAAATTCAGGTCCCTGTGACAGGCAGGAATTCTACCACTGAGCTACACCGTCAGTTTTTGACTATTTTAAGAAAGTTCCCTTTTATTCAAAAGGGTGAAAATTCAGATACTATAATCATTTTAATTAATTTATCAAATACTCATTCTGTGGTAGGTACTCAGAAAGGAACTGAAAGAGCTGATGAAATAGAGAAATACAAGAGTGATAACAATGATTATCTCATTTGGTACAAAATAAATCTGTCTTTTCAAAAAATGGACTCATGCAAATTCATTTACGATGTAGTAACTATTATTATTTAAGAGTAATTTAGGTTTGTCACTGTATTAAATATTTTACAAATATGACTTCATATAACCTTTATAGAAGAAGAAACCGATGTTCAAATGTTATCTCTCTTAGGTAACAGCGCTATCTAAAGATGAAACCAAAATTCACACTCAAGTTTTCCAACTGCAAAGCCCAGTGTCTCTGTCATTATTTTCTTCTGCCTCTCATCTGTATTCAAATGTCTTCAGATGTACAAATATATATACCTGTTTATGTATATTTACGTATGCAATTTATTTATAGTTGAACAGTAGCTACCCTCTTGCCTTACCAGTTGGGAAGACATTCTGCTCTAAAAAACACAGTGAAACTCCGAAGACCATGTTTAAGCCTACTTTATAAAGAAATTTCAAAAATGATCATGTCAGTAGTAATCTGAAATAATTTGAATTATGATACTTTTCATCATCATGTTAATAGTTAAACATTAGCTGCCTATTATCATATTTAGCAAGTAGTGTTACTAAACACTGTATGTGCATCATTTATTTTATCTTCAGAATACAGATATGAGGTACTATTATTGTATCTGTTTTACAGGTGAGGGAACCAAGGTAAAAACAATCAGGCCTAAACTCACATACTGGTAAGAACTGCAGCCAGGGCTCCAATCCAAGAACCTACCTACACAATGCTGCTGTATTAAGCTGTTTTGGTCTGACTACATAAAAAGAAGATATAATTATAGCCATCTACCACACATGAGTGGCATGCAGGCTCAGGCTCATCTTCCACCATGCAGAGGGAGAGCTGAAACTGGCTGCTTAGCTTACATGTTCTGGCTCCCTCAATCACAAGACCCATTTGGACTTGGATACAAATTCTGATCAAGGGACATGTGGACAACTCCATCGTTTCTCAGGGCTGTGACCTGGATGAGACATCTAAAACACCAGAGCATGACAAAGCCATAAAATGGCGTGGTCCTAAATCACCTTTCTTTAAATTACTCAGAAATGAAAGCTTTCACCAACCAGAAATGTTGTCTACTATATTAAATATTTTACAAATACGACTTCATATAAGCTTCATATAAAGGAATGTTGTAGAGAGAAACAAATTCACTGTTAGAGCACCAGTATTTTGGGGTTCCGTACTAAAATAACTCATATTTATCTCATTAATATTGGATACTAATGCCTAAAGTATACTTACTATTTAAGTATTTGGCATTACAGAAAAGCATATTTAGCTTTCTGATATTTTTCTGCTATAATTGCTAAGTTAACTTTATACATAAGTGAACATACTAATTAATTGAATAGGAGTTCATGACATTTCATCTATACTATTTCATCTTTATGGGCACTCAAATGCAAGAGACAAATGAAATT
>RJWT010008613.1:0-26084 GCA_004365215.1 Cuniculus paca | reverse complement strand
GGGATTACAGGCGTGAGCCACCACGCCCGGCAACTCCTACATGAATCTTTTGCAGAATTTCTATCCAGAAAAATTTCATATCATTTAAAATTCATTAAATAGAAAACAATAAACCCGGAATTTTTATTGCACAGTGAATAGAAACAGATAAAAAAGAACAGAAAATAAGAAAATTTAATGCCATTCATCAGAACTGTATTGTGAATGAAATGTAGTGCCTATGTAATTCACAATCATCCAAAAACAATTTAGAAATTCATTGCCGATATAGGTAAAAATATATGCAAAAATATGTGATGAGGCAATAAGATGTAAGACATTATCTTGTATTTCTTAGAAAATAAAATATAAAATAATGGAAATGAATAGCACTTTGAGAGCACTGAGAGGAGAAGGGGCTTTACAGAAGCAGCACGAATACAGATTATGGAGACAAAATTGACGTAATAAAGAAAAATAATAATGTTTTCAGAGGATTTTTAAAGAATTTTTAACAGATTTGGAAACTATTCTAAAGTATTTTAACATATGCATAACTGATAATCTTTTAAGTCAGGACATAAAGTCATGAAAGAAAGATTTAAAAAGCACCTAATGCCTCATTAAAATTAAACTGATCTCAAAATGACTAAATGCAATCTTCAAAACTTTTAAAATCCTAGAAGATAACAGGAAAAATTTAGATGTCTTAATGTTGAAAGTTACTTTTTAGATATAACCCCAAGCCCGTAGTCTATGAAAAATGTTGGATTTTTAGATTTCTTTAAAGACTGTAGACAAAGAACTGTTAAAACTGAACAGTAGGAAAACAACTAGATTTTCAAAAGGGACAAAGACCTAAACAGACACCTCATCAAAAAAAGATAGACATATGGCAAGTAAGCATATGAAAAGATATTTCACATCATTTTTCACCAGGGAAATGTAAATTGAAAACAATGAGATACCACTGCATGTTTGTTAGAATGGCTCAGATCCAAAACGCTAACAACAGCACATGCTGGTAAGGATGTGGAGCAATAGGAATTCTTAGTTAATTTTGGTGGAAATGTAAAATGACACGGACAACTTTGACAATTTCTTACAAAGCTAAACACATCCTTACCACATATTCCAGCAATCATACTCCTAGATGTTTCCTTAAAGGACTTAAAAACGTGTATCCTCACAAAAATACCTGCATTAATGTTACAGTAGCTTTATCTTACAAAAAGTTTGAAGCACAAAAAAGTTCTTTATTGATAAATGGGTAAATTGTGGTTGATACAGATAATGGGATATATTTTTAAACATCAAAAAGAAATGATCTATCAAGTTATGAAAAGACATGAAGGAAACTTACATGAATATTTCCAAGTGCCTGAAGACATTCTGAAAAGGTTACATGCTGCATGAATCCAATTATATGAAATTCTGGAAGCAGCAAATCTACAGACAGTAGTTGGAAGGTATTAGACTGCTGGAAAGCACTTATAGGCAGAGCAAAATGGGTACTGTGACTATTCTGCATGATGCTCTAATGATGGGTACCTGCCATTAAAAGTTTGTATTAATGCATAGAATGTTCAGTACAACAATGAAAGGTGATATAAATGATGGACTTTGAGTGATAATGATGCATCAATATAAGTAAACCAATTTTAACATCTGACTTACATTATTTTTTGTCTTTTTGAGACAGGGTCTAGCTATGCAGTTCAGGCTGATCTTGGGCTCACTTTGTAACCCAGGCTAGTCTCAAACTTGCAACCATCCTCTTGCCTCAGCCTCCTGAGTGCTGGGATTACAGGAGTGTACCACCACCATGCCTGGCAGTAAACCAATTTTAACAAGTTCACTGTTCTGGCAGAAGCTATTAACAGTGGGGGTAATGCATATCTAGGAAGAGGGGTTTTGGGGAACATTCTGCACTTTCTGCTGAGTTTTCCTACAAACTTAAAATTTCTCTAAGAAACATGACACAGTTTCACATATTTTAGTCTTAAGAGAAAACTTGAATTTACAAAAATGGTTCAATATTACTGGAAAAGTTATGAAAATGTTTATATTAATACATGACACTAACATTACTGAAATTCAAATAAAAGGAAAAACATTGTAACAATGAAATACAACTCATCAGTTCAAATCCTACAAATATGTAATAAATATGGTGTAACACTGTATTGGTTGATACATTATGTCAACTTGAGAAGTTTAGAAACCTAAGTAACTCAACAGTTCTACATCTTGGGGTATAGAGAACATGCACTAGGGTGGCAGTTTATGGTCCAGGATGTTGTAATGGTTGATTTATTGTGTCAACTTGAGAAGTTTAAAAGTATAACTAAGAGACTCACGAGGGAGTCAGAGGCCTCACTTTGTAAACATCCTGAGCCTGTGCAAGAGGAGGGCAGGGAGATGATGTTAGTTCTACACCTGCCCCAGGCAGGTCACTTGTTTGCACTACAGGGAGGAAAGGAGACCTGTTCATCCCTTTTTGTTATTTTTGCTTTTGCTGTCTTCCAATGCCATAAACTGTTGCCCCTCAGCAATGCCACCCTGCATTGGAGACAGCTGATTGTCGACTTCGACCTCCACAAACTGAGAGAAATAAATCTTTCCTCCTTTAATTTTGAGCATCAAGTATTTTGTCCCAGCACTAGAGAAAAGTAACCAAAACAAACACATTATTGAAATAATGTACGAAAGACATTACTCATATTTATAACCAAACCATGGATATAATCTAAATTCTACGAGTTTAATAGATATACCTAAATTCTATCAACTTAATAGGCAAATTAAATATAATAGATAAATTATAATGCATTTATACAATGATACATTATATAGGTTTTTGAAGAAGCACTGTGCCTGCAGTAATTTGAAAGATCTCCCATGTAAAAAAAGAATGCAACCAAAATATACACACCCACACACTCACACATGCACACACACTCATAGTCACACACACAGTAATTCATTGTTCCAGATCTCTTGCTCTGAGAAAAAGATTCCTTGCTTAGACAAAAAAATCCAATACCTTCAAATTAAAGGAGAAGAGATTTTACCTCATAGTTTGGTAAATTTTTCATAGTATGTTGACTCCAAGGCAGAAATATCACTGGGGAATGGATAGCCAAGAAAAGCTGCTCAACTCAGGACTGTAGGTAGTAGAGAGCACAGAAAAAATCCAAGATGTGGGACCAGGGCACAGACATAGTTCTCAAAGTCATAATCTCGTAATCCATTTCTACTTCCTCATAGCCTACTAAGTTATGAACTCAGCAGTGGGTTAGCCCGTTGATGGAATTAGTGAACTCAATCCAATCACCTTTCCAAGAGTCTCTTAACCCAATTAAAATTAACCTTCACCATTATGTAAAACATTCCTTGGAGAAAGCACTTGTGAGGAGAAAAGTGGTGGGAGAGCTTTCAGATTATAGTGCAGATCTGTATTCATGAAGAGAGAGAGAAAAGGATTGGTTCAGGAGATCTACACACTCTAGCAAAGTTTTCCCCACATCATTGGGAAATTTTGGGGGCAGAACTACCAGATAGAGGTATTCTGTGTTTCAAAGTAATGAGCCCACTGCTAGGACAGTGGCTAAAAGCAATGGAAATATGAACACTGTGACTTAGGTGAATTCACGCTGCAGTATCTGGGGCTAATTGTTCATTACAGTCCCTGAAGCAGAAGACTATCATGCCATGTTTTTATAGCTGCCCCAATTAAACCTTTTGATGAAAAAGATCAATTGTTGAATGGAAGTTTCAATTGAATGCACTGATCCAGAGCTCGCATATGTCCATTTTGAAGAGTATAACAGGGCAAACTGTGTATATCCTACTCACATCTTCAAAGTTTCTTTTGCTATATTCTTTATTTCATTTTTTAGTTTTTTCAATAGCATGTTTGCAATACTTAAGGATTGCATTCCATGTAGTGGAGTTGATAACTGTTCATAATACATTTTTACAGTTTTTTCATTCCTCCCAATCACTTGGTTGACTTCCCTTTTGAAAAAGATGTATTTCTATTATCTGTTTTTTTTTTATTTTGCACATTATTTATATTTTGAGTTTCTCATATTAGAGAAACCATGTGATCTTTAATCTTGTGTGTCTGATTTGTTTTACTTAACATTAGTGTCTCAAGGTGCCATATTCTTAAATGCTAAGATTCTGGACAGGACTTTTGAGAGGATGGATTACACCTTCTGGTCACCTGACCATGTAAACAGGCTATTGTTTCTTATGTAGGAATTCATATACAGTGTCAATTTAGGCTACCATTTGTCCACCAATATGAATGTGTAGGTATGTGATACAGTTCTTTCTATTGGGGAGATTTTTTTATTTCTATCATCTTTCAAGTCTACCTTTTATGTAGTAGTACTGTAACTGTTCATTTTTGGTTTTCAAACACATCCTCAGACAACTTCACAGTACACTGAACAGATTGTCTCTTCTCTTTCAACAGTTTCTAAGGTCTTCTCCCAACTGCGTGGCCACAAACACTGAACACGAACCAGATCATGAAGCTTCCTCAGATTTTCTCATTCTGTGTAGGTTCAAAGCAGTACACAAGATTTTCATCATAAATTATCTTCCCGTTAGACTCATCTGTATGTGCATATTTAATGACTGCAACAGAACACAACCTCTAATAGATATAATTATTTGGAATATTTGGTAACAAAGAGTAAGAGAGGTAAATAGGAGGGAAACTTTAATTTGATACTGTACATTTAATGTGCATATAAACTGTTCCTCATAATTGGAATGGAAAAAATATTTACCAACTCAATGATCACAATACACATGCCTAAGATTTGATTAGCGTGGTTTCTTAAAAGTTTTATCTTCACAAAAGAAGCTGTGTTGTTTTCTGCTAATTAATTAAGACTGAAAGTTTACAATCACCTCTAATGATCATGTGGTTTTTGCAGGGACAAGACTTGTAATGAAACAAGGATATGATATAAACAAACAGCTATGCATATTCTAGGTCTTTATTGATGGAATTAATCTTTACAATCTTCTCAATGACAAAGTATTTCCTTTTATTTTTCTTCTGTGGTTGGTAGACAGATTTAGAGATTTGTTTTCATTGTCGCCATTTTGATAAGTCTTAGAGCTTGGTCTAAGTATACAGTACCAAGTTACTTCTAACTGATAGGCATGTCCATTCTAAACAAATATTTAGACTAGATAAATGAATATTAGGTGGCTTTATAGATCTTCTAGGCCCATTGTGTGACAGCTTTTTTTTAATCACTTTATTACATGGTTCTTGTAATATCCCACTTATAAAAGGAGAACCAAAATGGTTGTTTTAATCTCATGACACATGTCAATTGAGATCTCAAGTGCAATAGTTTCTGAAATATCTGAATATTCTGCTTTCCCCAAGATTGGAAGAATCATCACAGTATGTACTTCCCATGGTGATAATCGATCTTTCCTTACCATGACACATCCTAGTCATTGATTAGTAGGATGGATTCCAGATAGTCTGAAATGTAGGATATATTGACTGCTGATGGAAAGGTATTGAGCTATATTCTATGAAAAAAAGAAGAGGTTTAGAAAGTACATGACAATTGTCTTACACTGTCTGTAAGATCGCTTCACATAACATGTGCACAGGGATTTTCAGCTTACTTTGAAGTGATGCTCATGAATTTGCAGATTACTTGATATCTATATTAAAGTAGAATTACATCATAAATGCCTTCCAGGTGCTTCTTTAACTCTTAAATTGTGAAAAGTAACACCTATGAATTTGAATTCAAATTTATTTAAAGAAAAGCCCATGACATAAATACCAAGAAAATATGTAATATGTTGTTTTAATTCTGAAAGTATGATAGTAATTTATTTTCTCATATTCTACTTTTTAAGAGTTATAAAATAATTTATTAATTAATGACTTCTGTTGCTTTCAGTGTGTGAATAAAATGAAATTCTCAGAGAATTCAAATATTCACTTTAAGTGGAAGTAGAAAGACTATCATCTTGATTGAAAACATATTTGAAATTCATAAACTTAATCATATTCTACATTAAGCCTATTTATAGAATTATGTTAATTATTAATTAAACAATTATGAATAGTAGTAATTTACATTTATGTTTTACACTTCAGAGTAAAGTATATTATTTCATTTAATCTGACAAAAAGTATATCTGTAAATATAAAAGGGCATGTCTTATTATATGTAATTTACAATGAAGCAGAGACCAAGAAATGGAATGCATGTTACCTAAGGTTGTCTAGCCAGGAGTGGGACCTGCCATGGAAAGATAGTGTCCCTTCTAATGCAGATCTTTTTGCAATTCTAGCATTTGCACAATGATTCATTTGTGATACTCTGTAAAATAACAATTACTTTTCATCATTTTGTCTCCTATAATCACACAAATAATTGGAAATAAACTAATGTTTATCAATTTGAAATGTTTGATAATGTGTTCTACAAATAGAAAACTGAAATTTAATGTGGCTACTGTATAAGTGGTTCTACATTCAGATTACTTGAGTTTAAATCCAGTCTCAACATATTTGCTAATTCTCTGTGATCTTGACCTTATTTCTTAAACTCTCTAGATTGAAATTTTCTCATTTATAAACTGCTAGTAGCAATGCCACCTACTTCATAGATACCTGTGTGGTTTTATAGAGTTAATATAGTAAAATTTCCTAAATATTGCCTGCAACTAATGAGGTCTCAGTAAACATTTGTTGACATAGTCATTGCTGTTACATTGATTTGTTTTGTATTTTTCAATGGAGATATACGTTGTTTGGCTTCTTTAACAAAATTGGAGTTTCTTGATTTCACATCTGTATAGAGTATAAAAACAGTGCAATCAAAATTAATTTTAGTGGTGCAAAAATAAACAGAAACTATGACAATGCATACATACATAAAGAAATTGTGATCAAAAATATTACTGGCCTTATCAAAGATAATATTCTCTGATGTTATGTGGTGTAGTCACTGCTTCTCAAGTAGCGATTGCAAAAGTAATTATTTATAATTCATTTACTTGGATGAAGATAATAGAGAAGCTTCTACATTCACTTATATTTCTATGAAAGTAATTGAATTTTTAAAGATGCTATTTAAAAGTATAAGCCTTTATTTCAATAAAATTTTTCAAAGGTAATTTTGTATAAATGAGGTGTAATTGTACTTTTCAGTTTAAAATATAATCATAAGTTATCTGACTTTAACAAATACCAGTTGTATATTTCATGAAAAAAGTCTTTGATATATTTAATTCAGATTTTCAGAGCATGTTAGCCCCTCCTTGTTAATGTATTAAGTGCCCCAAAAAAAGCACTCCCCAAGGTATCAGAAAACTTATAATTATACATGATTTAAACACCATAGACTAAAAAGAACCATTAGCATATGTGTTATCAACTTTAGTAATTGAATAGTTTCAGAGATTTGAGTGTGTCTTTTTTCAACTGATTCCCTGATTTACAATGAAATTTCACTTGGTTAATAAGGGTATGAAAATGATTTTATGAGCCAATAATGATAATGTGAATAATGGTGAATGAAATGTGTTTCAATTTTGCTTTTAAATTTATATTATGTGCACATTATATGAATATGTAAGAAAATTGTCAAATTTATCTTTAAAATGAAATGAGTATAGCAGCAAAGAGTTATACAGATGAATGTACATATTATCCATTCTAAGAATTTTATTACTGTTTATATTATGTTAAAATGACCAAAATAGAAAACATTTGCTTCAGACTCTCATACATGTGTGCTCTCTTTTCTATTCTTTAAAACCAAATCTTGTAAATTAATGTACTCTTTTGACATGTAAGATCATTTGCTGTGTGAAATCTTAAAAATACGGAGCACACAAAAACTCTTCATCCTTATGGATACAGCTAATACTGAATACATAAATTAGAACTCATGTTGATCAACAATGGGGAGATTTCATATAGGAAAAAAGAAATCACACTGACTTGTTTTAGAAATCAGCACCTGCTTGTCAGTAAAAATAGTTGTGTCCACTTGAATTTGCTTGTCTTTGAAGATTCTTTAGATTGATCACAACCCTTTATTTGAAGCAAATTATACTTTCAGGGTCAGAAACTTTATGCATGAACACTGTACTTCATGATTAATTTAAAATTTCCATATTATTTCACAGGATTAAAGAACTGCCATAACTAAGGAGGATTTTATACAAAAGCACATCTATTGTACCACTGTTACCTCACAAAAAATTTTCTGTCCATATTCTAAGTGAAATATACTAAATGTTGTGATTGTCAATAAAGATTTAAAACACTTCTGATGTTTCTGAAATTCAAGGGTAATAGTCCTCTGAACATATAAAATTAACTCATACTATTTCTAGCTTTTATGCATTATAAAATAGTGTGGCATTTGTTTGATATAATTCTAATAGGTTCTCTAGTCTTTGAACTCTTAGCTGTTGTAAATAGATTTTCATTTCAAGTAAAGTCATTGTTTTGTTGATAAGGGAAACAAATATCAACTGTGGAGATTGTGAAATATTTTTACTTAGATTTAAAATATACACAAAACAAAAGGCATTCTAGAATTTAACAACTTCTAAAAGAACATATGTCAACATTGTGTTATTTTCCACTTGTGTGTAGGTGTTTGTGTGTGTGTAGGGAGCCTTGGGAGCTGGAAACTGATCACATGTGTGGGACTAAAGTAAAGCCAGATCTGAAAATACAGCCCAAAGCAAGCCACATAAGCAAGCTGTTTCAGCGCCAAGAAGGCAAGGGTCCTAGGCCAGCCAGGCAAACAAGATACTAGGCAGCAGGGTCAAAATTGACATCTTCTTCTTGAATGTATAAATAAGCATGCCACAGTGATTGAGAGGTTCCTTTTCTACAATAAGGAGAGAGGCTCCACCTGACCTTGGATTTTGTCTCTTTTCTTTATTTTCACATCATCTCATCATCCTTCTCCCTGGGAACATCTAGAGCTGCAGCCAGACTCAACATTGGCACCTGCGCATGGAGCAGTATAAGAAGAAACAGTGAGTGAGGGGACACTTCACATAGTGCATGCAAAATGGGGGAGAAGTGAATAGGTAGTGGTCAACATTCACCACCAGAGTGAATTGAAATTGACATCATCAGGTGTAAAACGTGGGGATATGGAAATGGGTTCACTGGGGCCAAGGAGAGAAATAGGCTTAAGAGAAGTCAAAGAGAGAACTAGAGTTGGGAGAACTCAAATGACAAGACACAAAAGGAAAAAAAAAAACAGTTACTTTTTTCAGCTGCAGGTTTGGGGGACATGTTGCCAAAAGTTGCTCTGTTGCACCTGTAGGGGCAACAGAGCCACCATGTGTCCCTTCAAAAAAACCTTCAACTCTCTGTCCAAAGTGTAGACAACAATATCATCGGACCACTTGGTATAAAATCAAACTGATATGGAAGGCCTACCTGTTGCAGAAAAACTTTCAGCAGGGCTTGAAATAGCCCTGCCAAAGAGCAGGAGGGCTACAGCCCAGAAAGCTTCCCTTAGATGGACAGCCTTGTCTGACCCGGCAGACTCCTAGAGGTTGGGGGGCAGTGTGGTCCTGATTTGTGGTTTGCTGATTTTTGTTTGCAAAATACCCTCACAAAAGATAATTTGAAATAACCAATACAACAATAACCAACCTGTAAAACTTCTAAAAATTCAATGTTTGGTTTTCACGAGCTGATAATAAGCTGGCTCCAACACATCACTGTCTCACTATGGCTTTGTAGTTAGTCTTGATATCTGGTACTGTAAATTCTCAAACTCTGTTGTTTTATCAAAATTGTTTACTTCAGAGTTAGTTGCTTCATATTCATGATCAATGTAACTCTGCATTTATTTTGGTCTTTTTTGCTTTCTTATATCAATTTTAAGTTTTCAAGACACTGACACTACACAGTTTCCTAAATTTCTTGAGTTTATCTGTTTCCAGAAGAAGGAATTGTAAATTTACATACTTGGGAGAAAAAAGGAAAACAGTTTAGCCCAAGCATAGGAAACAAACAAATGCAAATCTATCTGGACTTTTACAGACTTTTGAAGGGTTATCTAACAGGAAGAAACTGCTGCTTTCTGCTCCTGTCATTACTTCTCACAGGCCCCCAAATGGGAGGAAACCGAAGAGCCCCACCAAACCTGGAGCTTGGTCTAGACAAAGAAGGTGGTGAAACAATGTTGCTTGTTTCAACTGCAAGGGTTATGATTCTAATGTAATGTAATGTTGATAGACTTAATGCTGGTTCTTAAAGATTTTTAAGTCTGTGTTAAAATGTTCAAGTTGTGAAATGTTAAGAATAAGCATATCTTTATAGCTGGAAACTGGTTTAAAGTAATGTATCTTGTTGCCAAGCTAATAATGGTGAATTGGAATAGTTGATACATTGTGTCAACCTGAAGTTTGGAGGCTTGACTGGGTGACTCAGTGTGGGGGCAAGATTCTCACTTTGTGTACATCCTTATACAGTGCAGGACGAGGCAAGGAGATAGTGTGAATGCCAGACCCATCCTAGGCAGGTAGCCTGCTTATTATAGGGGAAAAAGAAGACTTAGGCTTCCCTTCCTTTGCTCTTGTTACTTTTGATGTCTTCTACTGTTACTCCCTCTGACACTGTTCAACAGGCTTCTGTTTCCCATGCCACCGTCTATCAAAATACTTCTTCCTTATGCAAACAGTTCCATTTAACCACAAAACAGGCTTGACAAATTGTTAAACAATGTTCCTAATATGTAATACAGGCTAAAAATTGTTAAACTTGCTCAAAATTCAATTATGAAAACAAACAAGGGGAAGTTTACAAAATTTATACCTCATAATAGACTTCAAAATTTATACTTCATAATAGACTTTACTTGGCAGTATGTACTACTAAACTTTTAAATCTTACCGAGGTTGGAACTACAGCAGCAGTGAAATGATTCAGTCAGGTAAAAGAAAGAAGCTAGGAAGGGTCCTTCAGAAAGATCTTCATACTAGACAATGTAAGGGACCCAGTCCAGTATTAATTTGGTGTCATGGGTATGTTTGTGTCTTTCCAGAGGATGTTAAACTGTCTATCTGGGTGCTAGAGCATGTAGTCTGGTTCTGTCATGGAGTCAGACCCAGAGAGGGATTTGATTCTACTTCTCAAGAAGGGGATGCTCAGTCCGATGACAGTGATACCTCAGAGACCATGCTCAATGATGGAAAAGGATGAAGCTAGAACCAACCTTAGCTGACCCAGGATGCCCAGGAGATGGTAACAAAAAACAAAAAAAAAAGGTCTAAATAGATGATAAAAGTATATAGAGTTAACTAAACTGAAACTTTAATGAAAGAAGGGGACACAAAAGTTACTAGTATTCTCAAGATAAAATACAAAAATATCTGTTAATTATAGATAAGATTTTGTCCTTTCCAAATTCTTTTCGCAAGGAGATCTTTTCTAACTGACCTACAATAAATTTTCACTAGTTCATTTATAGTTACAAATTCTACAATTGTAAACAGTTACTATGATTCAATTTGGTTAAAAATATATTTGAGTGTACTCTGATTGTGTAAGATGTTTGTCGGCCTGTGTATCTGTTTGTTTGTCCAGTCTGTTAAGCAGTTATTGGGAGTCAACTGAGGTACTGATCTTTCATATGTGCAGAGCCTAAAGCACAAGTGTGCATACAGAAGGGCCCAAAAGCACAGAGCACCTGAGAAACTCCCTGAAGGCAAGTGGTGTTGGAAGGGATCAGGTGTTCCAGCCTCAAGAACATGGGGGATAGGAAGCAAGCTAGTTTAGCAAAGAGGCGTGATACCAGTGTATAAATATCCCCTGAGAAATTAGAGGGTTCTCATGGACACCAACAAGCTATGTGCTTATTTCTATGTCTGTTCAAATCTTTACAGATCATCTGTCCATGTTTGTCCATTTTTCCTCTCTGTGAATAGCTGTTCCTTTTTATTTGAGCTCAACGATTTTTCTCCTTTATTCTTTCTTGTGCATTTTTAGATCTTTTAATCAAAGTTCAATTTGTGTCATAGATTTAAAAACATGCTTCCACCTGGATTCCCAGATAGTCAAAATGTTGCTAAAATTGATTGTGTAAATATAAGGTGCATTGTTGCTTATTATTGACTTGAGAGTCTCTAATTGTTAAAATAATGTGTTAAATGTGATGATTGGGTTTTTAAAAGTCTGCAAAAAATTGTCAAGATATTGAACAAAAATCCCTTGGTGTGGGGGGAGGTTTTTAGACATGACTCCATTGATAAATAAGAAAGCAACTGCCTGGAATAATTTTAACTAGTCCTTGTTCATTGATCAGAGATCCCAAAGGACTCCATACCCTTATGGGAGACACCCCAAATAAAGTTGTGAAAATGACTTCTTGTAATATGTTCACATTGATCATCACTGCAAAAGAAATAATACAATAGGGTTTTTGATTTAAAGATGCTCTGATGCAAAGGTTTCCATATGGCTATGATAAATAATTGTTATTCACTTCATGGTGTATTAAATGTGTTCATGCTCTCAGATGTACATGTTTTCCAAAATATAGAACAGGGATTGTTTGCATTGACAGACTTTTGTTTTAGATTTACACCTCTGCCTTTCACAAACACTTATGAGATTTACATCCCACTAAAGGTGAACAAGTTAGGTAAAATATTCTTGTGACTAATTAGATAGGGATGGTTGACTAAAAGGGAATATTTTATGTCAAAATGGAAATTCAGGCGTGTTTTAAAATGTTATCACAATTGTCATGCTATAATGTTGTATATGATTTTGATTTCTAAGTTTCTGTGTAAAATTTATAAGTGTTTGTTAACATTCTACAGGTATTCAAATCTTAAAATATACATGGCTATTTAAAACTAATGCCTCTATTTTATGTGCTAAGGTCCTTCAAATATAGATATAACAGTAATGTTAAACATACTGCCTCTTCTACACTGTGATATTAACAATCTTTTCTTATGCATGCTCAACAACTGAGGGTTGGAGGCCAAAATTTAGAGTGATAGATGGACTAAAAGGACAGCCAATATTTTGGTCCTAGTTTTCTGAGGTCAGTGATCAGCCAGGACATTAGAGAACTTCTGCTGCATCATCCTATACACAGTGAATCCCTGATCTTCTGATCAAGAAGATTCCAAGACCACAGAGTAAAGTGATCAATGATATGTAGTGTGCCTAAGGAGAGTCACCGAGACTGAAAATAATAGCCAAAGCTTTCATAGAAAGCAACTTGGTCAAGCAATGGCTATGACTTATCCAGATGATTGACACTGACAAAACTACCATGAGGTGCTGTGCATGATTCCAAGGCATTTCCTGAGGAGACTTAACTGACCTTCAGTGATAACAAGAGATTAAGTGTACTTAACACAGGACTTTAAGCTGGTCTTTGGCATCCAACAGAAAGGTATAATTGCAAAATGTGTAAAACAGTGCTATAGTAATATGTTAGTCATAAAAGAAACTCAAATCAGTAACCCCTTCTGACAATTGCTAGCTACACTGATAGCTGTCTACTGTTATAGATTAATGGACTGTATAAAGGGTTAAATTGTTAAAAATCCTTGGACTGCACTTAAAATGAACAAGGTTCAAAAATGAAAAGGTTTTTCACAAAGTTGTTCAAACACAGCTCCTCTACCTTCAACTGCCAGACCATCCTGTGCTACAAGACAAAAAAGGAGGTGTGTGTGTGTGTGTGTGTGTGTAAGGATGTGTGTTTGTATAACATCTAGCCTTGTTAAATAAAATGATTTTCTTTCAAACATAAACCTAAATGGTTTTATTTATTTTAGAGAGAACAAAACAAAACAGAACAGAGTTAAACACAGCAAAGCATATCAGAACAGAACACTGCAAGCAATACAGGTCTTCAAAACATAATGACAGGAAATCAACAATGGCTACTCTAGTGTCTCTTGTTTTCTTTGAAATGGTTGTTCATACATGCACACACAATAAACTCAAACAAAACAAAATAATATAAAACCAGATAAAACCAAAGAGTGAAAGCATTACAGGCCTTCAAATCAGACAATAAAAAATCAACAATGGCTACCTTAATGTCTTTTGTTTTCTTCAAAATAGCTGTTCATGTCTTCTTGCATACTGCAATCAAATAGTAGAAAATAGATTCAAACCAATCAAATCAAAGAATAAAAGCATTATTGGACTTCAGAACCTGAAGATAAGAAATCAGCTATGGCTACCATAATGTCTGATTTTCTTCAATGTAGCTGTTCATATCATGATACTTAATAAAATCTGCTCCTGTAAACTTTAGGAGTAGTTCCAGGCATGTATAAGTGTATACATGTACATCTATACTTTCTGTGCTACAGGCAATACCAGAACAAAAAGATTTGGTACTTTTATACAATGGAGTACTATTCATCTATAAAGAAGGATCACATTGAGGCTTTTATAGGTAAATAGATGCGACTTGAGACCATAATCATAAGTGAAATAAATCAAACTCACATGTGTAAACACTGCATCATCTCCCTAGTGTAAGAAACTGAAAGACTCAATAAGATACAGAATCCCCAATAAATATGGGGAAAGGGTAAGAGACTGCTAAAGGAAAAAAAAAAACTCAGGGAAATAGAGAAAAGAAGGAAGGGAAAAGAAAAGATACAAATTTGTATATATATAGTATATATATACTTAAGATTGATAAGATGATTGTACTACTAGTTTTATTAGTTCTTAGAACAAAACATTAACATTCATAGGACTAGACCAATTCTGTATGCCTATACCTGGTAATCTGAGCAACTCTTGAAGACAACTATACAAAATAACAACTTTTCGTATCTTCCCATCACCTAGTTTAGAAAGACCATATTGTTATTGTTTTGGGCTCTTTATTATTGTTATTTATCTGTCTTTATTGTTTTTTGTTTTTCTTGTGCTTTGGCCTAAAAGGTTTTAAAGTGATTATAAATTCAACTATGGGTTTTAATCTTCTCTGTCAGTAGAAACTTCTGAATAAGTATAAAATATGTGGGTTTGCAGAATATTTTTGCTCAACCTATACACTTCCCATAAAAGGGTTATACAATAACCTGAAATGTATCCTAGGAATTCCAGTTGTTGATAATTATGTAGCAGATGTACTACTGAACTTCACAATACTATGTGTGTACGTAATGTAAAATATAGTCTCCCCTTATCTGGTTTCACTTTCACTGACTCTCAATATAATTTGTGTGAAAATAAAATACTAAAAGGAAAACCAGAAAAATTATTTCTTAAGTTTTAAATAACTTTTATGGTAGAATCATCATAATCATTGTGTTTATCATAAGTTATTGTTTTAACCTATTATGCCTACTTTAGAAACAAGTAACAATAAGTATTTATAAATGGGATCCTCTATTGCACCTCCTCTTGTTACATATTTCATTCTAAAATGGACCATAATATTTTCCTAATAAGTCTTTCTAGTACTAGAATTCAAATCTTTCATCTCCTCCCATCTTAAATTTCATGTAAATAAAATCATATGTTTACATTTACTCCCATTTACCCTCAAAGGTATATTTGGAGATCAATATGTATACTTGTTTGTGTTACTAATGCTGTGCTTAAGGTTCACTGTCAATCTGAATACACAAACATGCTTTGCCTGATGAATGTTGCACCACATATGTATCTGTTAGTGTTTGAGTGTGTGCTTGGATTGTCTCTAATTAATGGAATAGTAATCAATCAAAATAAGTATTTTAAAAAAATTTCTTTGTACTCTGAGGTTATCAGTGAACAATGGTTTTAACTTTTAAATAGACACTGTCAAAAAGACAAAATTTTATGAAACATTTATATCAACTAAAGGCCAGATGATGCTAATGCTGCAACAGCAAGACTATACCAATTGAACTCATATTAAAAGCAATACGAGATTTGAGTCATCTGAAAGCAAGCAATTCAAGGGCCACGCTGGAAGTTTTTTTTTTTTTAAGTCATTGTAACAGGATCCAATATAGCATTTATTTCATAAGCACTGGCTTTGTAAACATTATACAAATTTAGTTTAAGTATTGGTTGAGTTTTTTTTGTGTTTCATTATAAAAATAACTAGTTTTGTCATTTAAGATAAGCTATGAGTTTATATGTTATTTTTTAGATTTAAATGGCATTAAATTAAAAATAATCTGTCAGTATTTAGAATTTAAGAGAGTAGTTTCTTATTTTATTTTATTATTTATTTTCCAAACACATTTTATTTCAAGAATTTAAAAAAAGAAGAAGAAAAAAAAAACCTATAACAAAATTTGAAAACACATCGCCCTGGGGCAATGATACTACCTACATTGCACATTGTCATCTGCAAATCATTCTCCAGAATCCAAGGCATATCTGCATTCAATTGTCCAAGCAATACCAGCCCAACTCTTTCCCTTTAGTGAACTCAAAGAAATAGGTAGTATAACTATCTTAACTATTTTTATATACATATGCATACACATATACATATTTTTTTCTTTCAACTGCTCACACTAATGAAATAATATGATGTTTACATGTGTGTCTTACTTATTTCATTAATGAGTATGTTCTAAAGTTGCACCCATTTAATGATAAAAGTCTCCAGTTTATCCTTCTTTATGGCTGAGTAGTACTCTACTCTGTGAAAATATCACATCTTTTTAATCCATTCCTCAATCGATGAGCATTTAGGTTGTTTCCAAGATCTGGCTATTATAAACTGTGCTTTTATAAACGTGGATGCATATATATAACTGTGGTATAAAGTTTTGAATTCTTTTGGGAAGATACCCTGAAGGGAAATGGCTGAGTCAAATGGGAACTCTAGTCCTAGTTTTTTGAGGAATCTCCACACTGATTTCCATAGTGGTTGGACCAGTCTGCATTCCCACCAACAGTGGAGAAGTTTTCCTTTTTTCACACAATCCTTCAGGATTTGTTATTGCTTGATTTCTTGGTAGTAGTTATACTTTCCAGGTTGAGGTGGAATCTCAGTGTTGTTTTAATTTCATCTCTTGAATGACCAGTGATGTTAAACATATTTTCACATATTTCCTGTTTATATTTCTTCATCCAAGAAGTGTGTATTCATCTTGGATGCCCATTTTTGGATTGAGTCTTTAAATCTGGGAGGACTGATTTTTTTGAATTCTTTGTATGTTCTCAATACTAACCCTTTGTCTGAGGAACAGCTGCCAAACATTTCGTGGGTTTTCTCTTCACTCTGTTGGTGGTTTCTCTTGCTGTGCAAAAGCTTTTCAGTAGGGTGAGATCCCAGTTGTTGATTCTTTGTGATATTTCTGTGTACTCTGGGTTTTGTTATTAAGTCTTTGCCTACAACAATGTCTTCAAGAGTTTTACCTACTCTATCTTCCAGAAGATTTAATGCTCCTGTTTTAATATTAAGATCTTTGATCCATTCTTATTTTAGCTTAGTACATGGTGAAAGATATGGGTCCAGTTTTAATCTTTGGCATGTGTAGAGCCAATTTTTCCAGCACCATTTATAAAAGAGGGCATCTTCCAGTGAATGTGCTTGGCACCTTTGTCAAAGATAAGGTGGCTTAGTGTGTCTGGAGGTGTTTCTGCATCTTCTAAACTATTCCATTGATCTTCAGGCCTGCTTTTGGCTAGTACCACAACTTTTTTATCCCAGTAGCTTTATAGTATAATTTCAACTCAGGGGTTGTGATGACCCCGTCTTATCTTTGTTGCCCAGAATTGCCTTTGCCATTCTAGGTCCATTCTGTTTCCAAATGAATTTTAGGATTTTTTTTTCTGTGAGATATGCTATTGGAATTTTGATTGGAATTGTATTGAATCTGCATAACAGTTTTGAAAGTATGGCCATTTTCACTATATTGTTTCTTCCTACCAAAGATGATGGGATAGCTCTCCATTTTCTAATACCCTCTCCAATCTCCTTTTTCATGGTACTGCAGTTTTCAATGTAGAGGTCTTTTACATCCTTTGTTAGATTGATTCCTAAGTATTTCATTTTTTTTAAATACTATTATAAAAGGTATTATTTCCCTAATTTCTCTCTCTGTGTGTTTGTAAATTGTGTACAAGAAAGCTATTGATTTTTGAGTGTTGAGTTTGTAACCAGTTATGTTACTGAATTTGCTTATTAAATCTAGAAGTCTTTTGGTGGAGATTTTGGGGTCTTCTAAGTACAGTATCATGCTATCTGCAAATAATGTTACTTTAACTTCTTCCTTTCCTATGTTTATGCCTTTTATTTCTTTATCTTGTCTAATTGCTCCAGCTAAAGTTTCCAGGACTATGTGGGATAAAAGTGGTGATAGTGGACATCCTCTTCGTGTTCCTGATTTTATAGTGAAATCTTTTAGTTTTTGTCCATTTAGTATGATGTTGGCTGTTGATTTGTCATAGTTGACTTTGTTTATATGTGCTTTTATTAGATTGTTTATATGTGCTTTATATGACATATTGTTTATATGTGCTTTTATCAGATTGAGATAAAGACCATCCGTTCCAATTTATTGTAGGGTTTTTATCATGAATGATTTCTGGACTTTGGCAAAATCTTTTTCTTTGTCTATTGAGATGATCATATTATTTTTGTCCTTGACTCTATTAATATGGTATATTACATTTATGCATTTATGTATGTTGTACCATCCCTGCATACTTGGAATGAATCCCACTTGATCATGTTGTACAATCTTCTTGACTATTGCTGCAGTCTGTTTGCCAGTATCTTACTGAGGATTTTTGCATCCACGTTCATTAGGGAGATTGGCCTGTAGTGCTTTTTCTTAGTTGCATCTTTTCTTTTTTTTATTTTATTTTAAAAAGAATAAGACAAAACAAAACAAAGTAAAACAGTGAAACACAACAAAGCAGATCAGAACAGAATGATGCAAGCAATACAGGACTTCAAAACTAACAACAGGAAATAGACAATGGTTACCATAGTGTCTCGTTTTCTTCAAAATGGTTATTCATACCTTCACACAATAAATTCAAATAAAACAAAATAATGTAAAATCAATCAAGACAAAAGAGTGAAAGCATTACAGGCCTTCAAACCAGACAGTAAGAAATCAACAATGGCTACCTTAATGTCCTTTGTTTTCTCCAAAAAAGCTGTTCATATCTTTCGCATATTGCAATCAACTAGTAGAAAACAGACTTAAACCTATCAAATCAAAGAATAAAAGCATCATTGGACTTCAGAACCTGAAGATAAGAAATCAAGTATGGTTACTACAATGTCTGGTTTTCTTCAAAGTAGCTGTTCATATCATGATACTTAATAAAATCTGCTCTTGTAAACTCTTCAGGAGTAGTTCTGGGCATGTATAAGCATATACATGTACATCTAGTTGGATCCTTTCTTAGTTGGTATCAGGGTAATGCTTGGTTCCAGGAATGAATTTAGAAGTACAGCTTCCTGTTATTTTCATTAAAGAGTTTGAAAAGTAGTGATGTTAGGTCTTCTCTAAATTTCTTGTAGTATTTAGCAGTGAATTCATCAGGACATGGGCTTTTCTTTATTGATAGGTTTTTAATTACATCTTTGATTTCATTTATTGATATTGGGTTATTTAGGATTTTTTATACCTTTTTAATTCAGTTTTGGTAATTTGTATGTATCTAGGATCATGTCCTTTTCTTCTGCATTTTCCATCTTATTAGAATACAAGTTTTCATAGTAGGTATAGATGATTTTCTGGGTTTCTTCAGGGTCTGTTGTGATTTTGCCCTTTTCAATTCTAGTTGTGTGGATTTGAGTCTTTTCCTTCCTTTTTTTGGTAAGTTTGGCTAAGGGTTTGTCAATTTTATTTAATCTTTCAAAGAACCAACTCTTCAATTCATTGATACTTTGTATTGCTCATTTAGACTCCAGTGTGTTAATTTTTGCTCTGATCTTTATAATTACCTCCCTTATATGAGCTTTTGCTTTACTCTGCTCTTCTTTTTCTAGAAGTTTTAGGTTCAAAATTAAGTTGTTTATATGTGCTTCCTCTGTTTTTCTGACATAGGTATTTACTGCTATGAATTTCCCTCTTAATACTGATTTCATTGTGTCTCACATTCTAGTATGTCATATTATCAATCACCTGTAAAAACTGTGTAATTTCTTCTTTAATTTCATCTGTGTCTCATTGGTTGTTCAGTAAGTTGCATTAAATTTCCATGTGATTATGAAGTTCTCATGATTTCCTTTGGCAGATATTTCCAATTTCATTGCACTGTGGTCTGATAGTATGCATGGGATAATTTGAATTCCCTTGCATTTACTTAAGCATGTTCTGTGAAGGAGTATATGGTCTATTTTGGAGAATGTTCCATGTGCAGCCAAGAAGAATGTGTATTCTGATTTGTAGAGTGAAACACTCTATACATATCTATTCAGTCAATTTGTTCAAAAGTTTGATTTTGTTCCAATGTTTCCTTATTGATTTTTTGTCTAGTTGATTTGTCTTTTTGTGACTGTGGAGTATTCAAGTCTACCAATACAATTGTATTAGGGCTAATTTGATTTTACATGTCTGTTAGTAATTGTTTTGTGTAGTCGGGTGCATGCTTTTGTTGCATATAGATTTATGATATCTCTTCTTCTTGGATTGTTCCCTTTAGGAGGATGTAGTGGCCTTTATCTCTGTTATGCAGTGTTGGCTTGAAATTCAGTTTGTCTGCAAATAGAATTGCTACCCCTGCTTTTTGTCTCAGTTCCTGTTGCATGGAGTATTGTTTTCCATCCTTTAACTTTTAGTCTATGAATTTCTTTTCTAATTAAATGTGTTTCTTGTATGCAGCATATTGTTGAATCTTTCTTCTTGACCCATGCTACCAGCCTGTGTCTTTTGAATGGTGAATTGAGACCATTAACATTCATGGTTATAACTGGTATATATTGACTTATCCTTGTCATGTTATTTTCCTGTTGTTGCCTCCCCCCTTTTGTCCCTCTCCCTCTAATTGTTTGCCTTCCCTGGTGAATTCCTTCTGTAGTGGTTCATGGAGCTATAGTCCTTATTATCTCTTTCTATAATGTCCTTCAGAACATTTTGGAGTGCTGGTTTGGTGGCCATAAATTTCCTCCAATGTTCTTTGTCATGGGAGTATCTTATTTCTCCAACAATTTTGAAAGGTAGTTTTGCAGGGTACATCAATCTAGGTGAAAGTGGATTTCCTTTAGAACTTGGATTACTCCACTCCAAGCTTTTCCTTGACATGAGAGTTTGTGCTGAGAAGTCAGCTGTAGTTCTGATGGGCTTTCCTTTATAGCGATTTGTTTCATTTCTCTAACAGCTTTTAGGATTCTATTCTTGTGTTGAATTCATGGAATATTGACTATGATATGCCTGGCTGTAGATTTCTTTTGATCATTGCTAACTGGAGTTCTAACTGCCTCATTTGTCTCTGTGTCAAATTCTTTTTCTCTACCAGGAAAGTTTTCTGTCATGATGCTGTGAACATTTTTTTAATGTCAATTGTAGTATCTCCTGCTTGTTCATTGACTCCAATTAATCTTAAATTAGTCTTCTTTGTCTCATCTAGCCACTGTTGGATTCATTTCTCATGGCCCCTTGCTATTTTTGAGAAATCTTTCTTTTCCTGGTCACTAACTGCAAGCCTGTCTTCAGTATCTGAGATCCTGTCCTCATACTGACCTAATCTTCAAATATTTTCAGTGGAGTTTTATTCTCCTGGATATCTGCTTGAATCTGCTTTATGGATTCCACTTGTTTCCTAAACTGAGCTTCCATAATTTGCTTAAGCTTGTCTATTTTTTTTGTCTTTGTCTGCTCTAATGTCACTAAACATAGTGGTGTATTTTGGTAATCTCTGTAGTTATATGAGAGATTGTTTCTGATTTCATTTTTTTCAGAGCCTCATTCAATTGCTTTGTTGTTTCTACTTCAGAGAGACCTGGTGGGTAGTTGGATTGACCCTCCTGATTGCCCCCTGGATTTACCTTTGGCACACTGGACTTATGAGGTTGCATGTTGCTTAAGTGTCTTATTTTCTTTTCTTTTTTTTTTTACATTCCTGGGGTGATGCTTGTAAGTCACTTATGGTGGGTTGTTTTATTGGTTGTATTAGAACCCTAAGGTGACAATTACTTCTCTGAGGTATCTTCCCAGTGTAGCTGATTTTAGGGTTTCAAGTCTGTTGGAAAATCTTACCTCTTAATTTTGTTGGATATGAGAAGTTGTTGCTTGTTTGGCCTAGTCCCTGGTTCTTTGGCACTGTACCACTGTGGTTTTTGTGACCCTCAGTTAATCTCAGTCATGGATTATCAGGACCAATAGGTAGTTAGAACAATTATGTCAATTTTGGCTATAGTGGTGCTAATAGCATCAAACACAACCTTGAAAACAATAAACTGAGCTAACCCTTTATTTGCAACTTTTAACCATATGAGCTAGATTTCTGATTATAAAACAAAATGTAGAACATACAAGATAATTATATGCAATATGTAAGTCCTTTAATGTAAATTTTGCCCTCAGGGTTAAAATTTAAAATGGATTAAGAAGAACATAGAGAAGTGGCAGAACTGAAAAGGGTTAGAAGTAAAATTGGAGAACAAAGGGGCAGCTGGTGCAGAAGGTGGAAGGAAAAGCAGTATAAAAGAGGTAAAAGGATCAGAACAAAACCACACCCACAAAGAGGTTAGTAGTCACTTTCACACTCATATATAAACAATGAAGGAGATGAGAAAAGAAAAAAAAACTTACAAAACAAAATGAAAAAGAAAAACAAAAATAGTCCACTTCCATGATTTTCTCTAATTACATTAGTAGATAACCTGTGGAGACAGAGTCCCAAATCTTGCCAAGGTAACCCAGCAAGCCAATAGTTGCTTTATGGCAAAGTAGTGGATAACCTCAGCAGGCCTGCACTATGACCAGACTCATTGGGCTTGCTATAGTCCAAGCGATTTCCAAGGGTCTGCACCCATCTAGGAGCTGCTAGAGGAAGCTAGCAGCAGTTCTAGGCTCTGGTCTTATCCAGCTTATCTCCAAAATAGCTCCTGGCTAATCACTTTCTCCCTGTGAGAGGACTAAATCCTCTGCATTCAACATCAGTCAGTGCAGTCCTCCAAGTCCACTGCTCCCCTCCACTGCTGTGTCTCTCTTCAGCGGCCTCTGGGGTTGCCTGACATTACCATCACCATGACTGTGTGTCCCCAGGTCTGAACAGCTCCTCTCATACAGTGAGTCCCATCTTAAGGAGAAGGCACCACTAGCTACTGCTTTCTTCTTCATTGAAGTCTTTCTTTTTACTCTCTCTGTGGGTTTCAATTTGCACTTCAGATTCTTCCTGGGTCCAGGAAATCCACTTCCTTCCTTCTTGTCTTCCTCACGATGCTGTGTCCCAGCGCCTGGATGGTGACTCTCAGAGAGGCTGTTTTCTTTGCTGCTTACCATTCTGCCAACTTCCCAGAAGTCAGTTTTTTTGTTTTTTTATTTTAAAGAGAAGAAGAAAAACTAGAAATAAAAATAAAACACAGTTTCAAAACAGGCTAATAGGTGAGTAACAGTAGAATAGGTGAGTAACAGTAGTTAATACATTGTATATTGTTATCTTCATAGTAATTACTCAGGTACAAGATATACATGTGAAATATTGTCCAAACACTATTAACTGAAATGTTTCCATTCAATGAACTAAGAGAAACTAGCTGTATAACTATCTTAAATATCTTGCGTGTGTGTGTGTGTGTGTGTGTGTGTGTATTTCCTTTTCTTTTTCTTCCTTTTTCCCTTTTCCTATCAGTTTCTCTTTTCTTTTGAACAGTTTCTTCCCAATTCACAGTATCTATTGTACATTTTGAATCTTGTTCAGTTTTTCATGCCATTGAGACAATCTGATGTTTATAGATGAAAATAGTTTTAATCATTCCAAACAGTTGGTTCCCTTAAGCTTACATAATAGTGTTCCATGGGATTCATGTTTATTAAAAAATAAAGCTATTGAAAATTCCCTCATTTTCTTAATAGCAAAATATGTCATTGTGATTGTGAGGACAGTTTCCTGTTTATTTGTATTGTTTGAAAAAATCTTTATTCTGAGCTACTTAACTATCACTTCATGCAGCATCTTAAATTTTTTACAAGTAAAAAGAAGAGAATATCTTTCAATGTGAAATATCTCAGATTTCTTTATCAGTACCTAATACTTAATATTCATAGTGTTTACAAGACTCTGACAAAGATAGCGACATAATGAATGCCATCAAAACATATTTAGTAGCTTTAAATCATTTGGATAAAATCATCTGAGCTTTTCATTTCTCATATGAAGTAGGAACTTTCATCTTCCTCATTATTGACATAATAAATACAGCAGTAAAGGTGCCATCTCCAGTTAGTCTTCTTTCTTGTCTGCCTCAGATATTATTTTGCCACATAGAAAATATCATTATCCTGTATAGTCTGAATATTAAAATGTATAGCTTTCCTATTATATAGGTTTAAAATATATAGGCTTCTTATTATATAGATTTTTTCATTTGATATTTCAGATTGCAATATTTTTGTGTTTGCTATATGCCACTTGTTTTCTGATTTCTGTTCAGTAACTTTTTAGGGGGAACTATCAATTTTGTGTATGACATAAACAATGTATTTTTCTCAAGTTATTTGCTCTGGACCATATTTAGTAAGTAGCTCTAAGATGTCACCAATGATCATTTTTTCTTGGTATCTACATATTTGCAGAGATCACTTTTGCAATCTGTTGTGCCACTCTGGAAAACCAATAGCTTATTGCAGAAATGGTGGATGTCACATCTAAAGTTAGGTTTCATTTTGTATTCTAGGATCACTTTTTGTGGGACAAGCCTATTTTGAAAACATACAAGCAATCTTACACTTGGATGGATATATACATATACATATGGAGAAACTGAGATGTTTTATGAGTCATGTGGCTCATTTTTGAATTAGATTCTCCAACCTCAGTGAAACCTTAGATTCAGATTGGAAACATAACCCACATCTTGACTTCAAAATTACAAAAGACTCTGAGCCAAAATCAGATGCACCCATCTAAATGTTTAACTCACAGAAACTATGATTGATTCTTTTAAGGTGCTCATTTTAGTATTATGATATGTGGGCCACTTAGATATATGCTCTTATGGTTTTCCCTGACACCTGGGAAATCATTGGACACTAATACCTAATTCTTGCTTTTGTTAGATGTTGCCCTACCATATCCAGATAGGTTGAGTTATGCTCATTTTGAACATAAGCAATTTCTCAGAACACAAAAACATTTAAAAATACACTTTGTGTCCATGTTGAAATTCACAAAAATTTTGCCAGGCATGGTGGAGCATGCCTGTAATTCCAGCACTTGAGAGGCTGAGGCAGAAAGATTGCTGTGAGTTCAAGGCCAGCCTAAACTACAAAGCAAGACCCACCAAAAAAAAAAAAAAGAGAAAGAAAGAAAGAAATTAACAAAACCACTCTGTAGTCTTGTTCATGATGGTTAGTTTTAGATGTTAGTTTGACTTGATTAAGAAAATCCCTGATAAATGGAGAAATGTTGCTCTTAAATGTACCTGTAAGAGTATTTTCAGAGGAGATTGCCCTGTGAGTTTGTGGAAAGAGTCAGGATCAATTTCAATGTGGATTGGTACCTTACACTTGGCTGGGGTTTGTATGAAAAAAAGGTATAGAAAAGGTGGTATCTCTCTCTCCTCTCCTCCACCCCTCCCATCTTCCCTTTCTGCTTTCTGCTCTCCCCTCTCCCTGCCTTGCAATATATTTTAATTTCTTCCATATATATTTTCTTATTTCATGTAATTATTTATTCATTCTAAACTTCTCTGCAAAAAAATGTAATATGATTTTACTTAATTAAAATTATTCAAAACTCAAACATTCTAGGTCTAAAAAGGATTGGAAAGATTGTTCTACATGGTACTACTTTTAGAAAAAGGAATAAGCAAGATTTCTAATACCTATTTATTATAATCTGATCAAAAGTCATCTACTCACTTTATAAATTAAAAAGAATGATTAAATCTAGAAATTGTTTTGGACAGTTTTTCTGTTATTGTCATCTTTTTTAT
>RJWT010008612.1:0-26101 GCA_004365215.1 Cuniculus paca | reverse complement strand
GCAAAGAAGTGTTCTGCAAAATGAGTGTGGGGCAGTTGAAGTAGGAAAAGAAATAGAAAAGAAATGCACTTCGCAGAGTACGGAGTGGACGGGTGAAAAGGCTCATAGTGGCCGATAAACCAGTTTTGAAATGACGTCAGCAATGTGTTCTGCCCGTTTCCAACACTGCTTGACCATGTTCAGGAGCGATTTCATTGAATTTCTGGCTGCAGCAGCCTGTTGAAGCAGTGTTCTTTTAGGAATTTCTTTCTTTCCCTGGGTTGAAGGATGTCATAATATGTGCTTGAGAGTATTTTCCCCGGTTGTGTAAAATAGCCTTAATATACATTAAACCTCTTTGCCCCTTTATGCTCATTTGGGGGCATTTACCGCTATTTGATATAGGAGTCTTGACTGGAATATTTCGAAGGAGATTTCCAATGCATCACAAACTTTCTCTGTAGTGCTCCTCCCTACCCCTGTGAAGGCCAACAAAAATGATTAATTCACCTTATTTGCTCTCCGATCTTTTTCTTGAGTGTACTTTTTTTAGACCCTGATAATTAAATCATTATTCAGATTCTTTAGCCCACTTTGTTTTAAAAAATGTGTGTAAAAATATTTTATTGTCTTTGGAATTCCTTTCAAAGTATTTCTCAAATGATATTTGACCTGGTTTTCAGTTTATGGATAACCTGCTATGTTTTGTGAGTTTCCTTGTTTTCTTTATGTGATCTAATTGTTTCTTATTAAAAACTGATTTTTTAAAACCCCTATAATTATTGTTTTGGCCATTAATTGGACAGATGGAGTTTTTGTTTGTTTATGCATTGCAGAGTTTTAAAATTTTTAAAATAGGTTTTTTTTGGGGGGGGTGCTACCTTTCCAGTCTTATATACAGCTTTATTTTTACTTGTGCAACTTTTTATCAGGTGTTTAAAAACTGTCTATTTCTATTTTATTTTCAGTTTTCATTCACTTTTTTCCCCACCTCACCATCTGTATTTGCTTATGTGGAAGTCAATTGAAATGACACCAAATGAGGGGTTGTAGATCTAAATTCTAGTGTCAGAATTGCTGTTCAACTGCTTGGTCAATTTTTCTACCTATGAAATTAGGGGAATTTATTTATTCAACAAGTGTTTGTTAGGTGAGAGTATATGTTAAGCATTGTGCCAGGTGCTGGGAAATCTGCTGTGAGCAAAAGAATGGAGTGCTTCCTCTCATAAAGCGTATATGCTACCTTTCAATCATATGAACTCCAAGATCCTTTTGAGCTTACAGGGCTGTTTGTATTACAATCCTTGCACTTAGTTACAATTCCTGTTTGAACATAATGGATAAAAACCCTTTTGTCTAAAGTTTGTTGCTGTTTTGGGGGGGGTGGGAAATTCCTTTGATTTAAAACGAACCCCTCACAATTTGCTGTAAAGGAGTTGCATGGAAACCAGTGTGAGCTGCTCTGTCTAGAAAGGATTCAGGTCAAAGGCTGCATACTGTATCCCTTGTTAAACTGCATCTTCAAGAACTTTTGGAAAATATACTTGTTGAAAATATACTGGAAAATATATTGTTACTGACCTTTATTTAGATATGGGAATTAGCATTAGTGCAAGAGGGACTAGAAGCTTTCTTGATTGCTGCTAATATGGCAATATTTATTGTGTTATAAGATTGGATTCAGTTATGAAGCATAGAACTCTTTATTGGGGATCAGAAGTAATTTATAGAGGGTGAAGAGTAAAAAAATGTAAATTTAAATATCTGGTTGACAATCTTGTAGGTGACATACGCATTGGAGAAATAGTGGGCTGGTAAACTTTTAAACTTACTTGCCAACGAGTTAATAGTGTTATAGGAGTCTTTTTAAAAAATATTTACAAATTTTCTTCTTTTTCTTCTTATTCCACTTTATTTAAAGTAGGGCTATTTGCTGGGATGCTATATGCTAGGGAGAATAAAATGTTGGAATTATATTGAAGTAATTTTGGAACTATTATTAAAATGGAGCCATTCAAAAGGACTGTTTATAACAGACAGTGACTGTCAGGAAAAACAAATTAGAATGAACAATGTAAGCAAAGTGACAGAAAATAACCGATGAGCTGGTAGAAAATGCAAGAAACAGCTTACATTAAAAATCACTCATAACAGAGTTTTGCTTGATTTTAGGGGGAAGATATTAAACAGTAAATATTAATTTTTGTCTGCTTAAGTTTTTTTTTCCAAGATAATAATTCTTATTTCAATTTTCAATTACCATACTTGTAATTTTTTCTGTTTGTGAGTTCACATTAAATTTTCTGAAGGTTATGGCTCTAATTTAGCTTATCTCTTTAGATTCATCTTTTAAAAATTCAAGAACAATAACCAGTTACTTGCGAGAAAGCAGTGTCCAATATTCTGAAAATTTTCATATATCTGTATAACATCATTACATATGCATAAATAGCTATAAAAGGAAATTTAAAAATAGTGCCAAAAGAAAAATGGAGGCAAGTGGTATTAAGATTTCAGAAATGAGAAAGATTATTTCCAAATTGCAGAAAAAGGAAAAGTTTTGTGCATAAGATTTGTAGTGACCTTAAAAAAATAGTGAAATTAGAGCAGAGATCTAGGGAAGAAACAGCATCACTGTATGGTAGGGAGTATTCTGGTTTGGGGCTGGGGATCTAGCTCAGCGGCTCAAGTGCCTCCCTGGTAAGCATGAGGTTGTAAGTTTGATCCCTGGTACAAAAAAAAAAAAAAAAAGGTATTCTGGTTTGAACTTAGCTAAACTTTGGTTTTGTTTTTTAAAAATTCTTAGTTTTACATGTAAAAATTGAGATAATAATATCAAAGCCTGGCTGTAGGCCTGTTGTATGGCTAAATGGAAAAACAAGTGGAGATGCCTAGCAAACTTCTTGGCAAAATGTGGATTCCTTGATAAAGATCCTCTCTTCCTTTTTCATGTATACATACAAGACCTTGGAGATAACACTAAGAAGTTTGCCAGAGACTTAATTCTGGTTCTATCATTTACTAACTACATGGCCTTGGGCAAGTTTTTAAAGCTCACTCAGTCTCTATTTTCTCTTGTTTAAAATGTGGATTAATGTAATACCAATTTTATAGGATTGATGTGAGGGGTAAAGGAATTAGTTCACATAAAGTATTTATTACACATGGCACGAAGTACTGTAGGTATTTGCTAACTGCCTTTTTGGGGTTGTTGTTGTTTTCACTATTGGGAAATGAACCTAGGGCCTTCACACAGAGCTACATGACCTTCGCACAGGCTCAAGCTTGCCTCAGTCTTCCAAGTGCTGAGGTCACATGTGTACACTACTATGTTTGGTTCTTTTATTTTCTTTTAATATACACAAGGAGCTAGGGGAAATTTCTGAGTGGTTGGGGTTTCTGAGGGTGAGGGGTTGGGTGGAAGGTGGGATAGGATGGAGGGCTACTTGTTCAATCTTTTCTTTAGAAAAATTAATCTCTGTAAATGGAGGGGGAAACGAGATGAAAGCAGGATAGGGGAATGGGAAAAATAAGTTGTATTATGCACAGGTGCAAATTCTCTATGATGAATATGATTTTTTTTTTTTGTCTTTTTGAGACAGGGTCTCGCTATGCAGTTCAGGTTAGGCTTGAGCTCACTTTGTAGCCCAGGCTGGTCTCGAACTTGCAACAATTCTCCTACCTCAGCCTCCCAAGTGCTGGGACTACAGGAATGCACCACCACACCCGGCTATGAATGTGATCATTACGTATATCTGAAATGTACCAATAAGATCTAATTAAAATTAAAAAATTAATCTGGAGGTGTTCTTTGGCTTGATTCAGATGAAATCATGACTCAGCAAAGTGCAGCCCAGCTAGCAGTCTTGATGTCTCCAGATGACACTGGATATTGCTGGATGCCAATGATTGACACGGCCAGCTGCTGGTCACTGCTGCTGCCAGCTGCCACCATCCAGTACCAGTTTGTGTTGGATACCATAAGTTGACTCTTCTGAGTGCTGGTCTCTGTTGCTGATCTTGGGCTGCTGTTCTCTGGAGCTCTTCAGTGCTAATGGTCCCTAGCATTTATTGGTCTTTCTTTTTGCACTGACTGCCCTGTTCACACTACTTAAGGTAAGTATCCTGAGTAGATTTATAGGACTTTCAGAGACCATGCTATCTGAGAAATAAATCATGAGCAGGTTTTCCAGACCACCAAAGTGAGTATTTCAATGGGGCCTGTGCTTCAGCACAGGGGAGTCAGTACACTGGAGGGGGCCCTCCTAGACGGATCCCAGAAGTGTGAGGAGGAGTGCTGTTTATTTAGCAGTTGCAGGCCTGTGATTGGACCGAGTACAGGCCAGTGATTGATGGAGGACTCCAGGATAGCCTCAGCTGTCATTGGTGGTGATCCAGTGATGGGGCATTACTGAAAGCAGGGGCCAGCTGCGAGGACTGAGAATATTAGCAATTGGGTAAGATCCCTCCTTCCTGATCTTAGCCACTGCCAGGGTGCTTCTTCAAAAGCAGCGGTCGCTTCTGAAGTGGCTGGAGTGATGGAGGGTCATTGTGCTGACAGAGGCGCTCCTCTCATGTTGGAATGGAATGGAGGACAGTGGCCAATAGCTAGCCAGGGAGGACACTGGAGGAAGTTGCCCAGTCCTTTGACATGTGGAGAGGATGCAAAGGGAAGCAAGGGGGAGGGCACAATAGCTGCCAGCTAAGCCAAGTCCCTCCAACCAGGGAGGGAAAAATGGGACAGTCGGGTGCTTCTCACCTGTCTCAATGGCAGTTTATAAATAGGGACTTGCTGGTGATGGATTGAGGAGAGACCAGAAGCAGGTATGACTACAGCATTAGTAAATGCTCTTGATCAGAGATGAACCCAAGAAGGTGGTAAAAATGCAAATTCTGGTTTGGCAGGTCTGGGTGGGGTCTAAGAGGCTGCCATTATAACAGGATGCCAGGTGGTTCCAATGATGCTGGACTGTGAACCACACTGGCAAAAATTCTGAGGGTGGAACTGATAGGATTTGAGAAGACAAGGCTGGTGAGCTTTTAATAGAAACGTACTAAATGGAGAAGGAAAATGATTAACTCACATTGACCTTTTGAGCTTGCCTTCCTGAAGTTGGAGTAGGAGGAGGTACAATGGTATAGTGACCTGGGTTTAATCCTGATTCCCACAATTATTAGAAAGATGACTCTGGTCTTTAACTGTTCTTCTTAATGTCTAAATAAAAGACCATAACAGCTACTTCAAAGCACTGTTATGTAGAGTAATGGAGATTCACTGTTATGAAAGCATCTCACACGGTGGCCAGTGTAGAAGTGGCACTTACTGGACAAATAAAATTACATCCATAGATTTTATAGAATTTGTAGACTAATCTAGCCCTTGGCAAGGCTGATCTAGTCTTTGGTATATATATTTTTCCTACAGTGTGCATACTGATACTTTAAATTCTTCAGTGATTTGACAGCCTCTGAACTTTGTGTTTTCTAGGTATTCATTAGCTGACATAATTTCAGGGGATTTGAATGCCAGGATTGGCAGCGGTTCCACCGAGCCACATCCATTAGAAAACTGAAATTGTCAGATTTTTCCTTTTAAGGCACTTCTCCAGGAATAACTATCTGAATCAAAGAGGAAAATATCTGGTCAAACTCATTTATAATCATAGTCCAGTAATGGTAAATGGCAGGCTGTGGGATAAATCTGTGGCCATTCACTTACATTTCCAACCAGAGGCAATGATATTGCTGAATGAAGGATTAGCTCTTTGCACTTATGCACATCATTTTGTTGGATATTTTAAATTCACTGAAAGTATATATTTTTCTCTTAAACTTTATCATCTGAGCTTTCAAAATAGTGTTTGCATCTGTCCCTATATATAGCTCAATCAGTGAGATTTGAGGGATAAGTGTGAATTGAAGTGAACAAATTTATGATATACAAAGAATTTATGGCACATATTTTATTCTGAAGGTCTCAATAATTATTATTTTTAATATTAAGAAATTGTGCTGGGAATTTAGCCCAGCGGTTCAAGCACTTGCCTGGTAAGTGCAAGGTCATGAGTTTGATCCCTGGTACCAAAAAAAAAAAAGAAAAAAAGAAAAAAAATTGTGGTTATACCACTATGTCAGGTCTGTTCAAGAACAATTTCCTTTTTTCCTTTTTTATTTTATTGCTATATTTTAGATATACATTGATAATATTCATCATAGGGTATTTGTAACTGTTCATGGTAAATCTTACTTCTTTTTTTCCCTATTCCCTTCTCCTCCCTTCAGTCCCCCTTCCCTTCTTTATTTAGGAAAAGGGGATTTTTTTTCCATTTTTTCCCTTACGTTTTGTGTGTGTGTGTCCCTTCTTTCATCCCCCTCCCCCTTTGTTTCCCTTCTCATTTGAACATTACTTCCCATTTCCCAGTATCTACTATACAGTTTAGTCCTTATTTATACTTTCGGTTTCTCACACCAGAGAAACTATGCAATACTTACCCATGTGTCTAATTTATTTTCTTTAAGAGGATGGCAGAGTAGGACTGATATATGGATCAAGAAGATACATATATGTATATGTATATCTATACCCCATAGGTTGATGGCCATTTGGACTGTTTCTATGATTCAACTATTACAAACCATGCTGGTATAAACATGGGTGTGCGCATATCACTGTGGTATGATGCTTTTTTGTTTTGTTTTGTTTTCTCAGAGAGGGTATCACTATAATTCAGACTGACCTTGAACTTGCAGTGATCCTCCTGCCACAGCCTCCTGATTATTGGGGTTACAGGCCTGTAACATAACACTCGACTGCTATGATGCTTTCAGTTCTTTCAGGAAGGTTCCAAGAAGGGGAATATCTGGGTCAAATAGGACCACTAGTTCTAAATTTTTGAGGAATCTCCATACTGATTTCCACAGGGGTTGTACCAATCTACTCTTCCACCAACAGAGGAGAAAGGTTCCTTTTTTCCTACAGCCCAAAAAGGATTTGTTATTGGTTGATTCCTTGAGGGTAGCCATTCTTTCTGGGGTGAGATGGAATCTCAACATTATTTTGATTAGCATTTCTTGAATAACCACTGATATTGAACATTTTCTCATATATTTATTTGCTGTTTCTATTTCTTCATCTGAGAAGTGTGTATTTATCTCAGATGCCAAGTTTGGATTGGGTCTTTAAATTGGAGGTTCTCTGTCTCTCTTTTAGTTCTTTATATATTATAGAATGTAACCCTTTGTCTGAAGAAAAGATGGCAAATTTTTTTTTACCCACTCTGTGGGTTGTCTCTTCACTCTGTTGGTGGTTTCTCTTGCTATGCAAAAGCTTTTTAGTAAGTGAGATCCCAGTTGTTGATTCTTTGTGATAGTTTTGGTGTGATCAGGGTTTTGTTGTTGAGGTCTTTACCTACACCAGCATCTTCAAGAGTTCTACCTATTCTATCTTCCAGGAGATTCAGTGTTTCTGTTTTAACATTTAGACCTTTGATTCATTTCAATTTTAGTTTAGTGTATGGTGAAAGATATGGGTCTAGTTTTACTCTTTGGCATGTGGAAAGTCAGTTTTTCCAGCCCTATTTATTCAAGAGGCTATCTGTTTGGTTGCTTTGACAAAGATAAGGTGGCTGAGTATGTCTAGAGTTGTTTCTGCATCTTCTAATCTGTTCCATTGATCTTTGGGTCTCTTATTTTTTTTTTTCCAGTTTCATCCTGTTTTTCTCCCAGTAGTTTTATAATACAATTTCAAGTTAGGGATTGTAATGACCCCCCAACATTGCCTTTCTTGCCTAGAAATGCTTTTGCTATTCTAGGCTTCTTCTGGTTCCAAATAAATTTTAGGATTGTTTTCTTTAATTCTGTGAGATGTGCTATTTGAATTTTGATTGGGATTGGATGAAATCTGTGTAACAATTTTGGAAGTATTCATACATTTTCACTGTATTGGTTTTTCCTACCCAAGAACAGGGTATAGCGTAGATCTTTGTATTTCTGATATCCCTTTTCATCTCTCTATCTCTCTCTCTCTCTCTCCCTCTCTCCCTCTCTCTGTCTCTCGGGTACTATAGCTTTCAATGTAGAGGTCTTTTACTTGCTTTGTGACATTGATTCCTAGGTATTTCATTTTTTTGAATGCTATTATAAAAGGTGTTGTTTCTCTAATTTCTCTCTGAGTGAATTTCTTATTCGTGTAGAGGAATGCTATTGATTTTTGAGTATTGACTTTGTATCACACTATCCTACTGAGTTTGGTTATTAAATCTAGAAGTCTTTTGGTGGAGGTTTTGGAGTTTTCTATGTAGAGTAGCATGTCATCAACCAATAAAGATAATTTAACTTGTTCCTTTTTTATCCTCATTCTTTTTATTTCTTTCTCTTGTCTAATTGCTCTGGCTATTTTTGTTTTCAGAATTGTATTGAATAAGAGTGGTGACAATGGACATCCTTGTCTTGTTCCTGATTTTAGAGAGAAAGCTTTCAGTTTTTGACCATTTAGTATGATGTTGACTGTTGGTTTGTCATAGATTGCTTTTATCAGATTGAAGTAAAGATCATCTATTCCAATTTTATACAGCATTTTTATCATGCATGGGCATTGAACTTTGTCAAATTCTTTTTGTCCATCCATGGAGATGATCATGTGGTTTTTGTCCTTAATTCTTTGGTATTGTGTATTACATTTATTGATGTGTACATGTTGAAACATCATTGCATCCTTGGGATAAAGCCTACTTGGTCATAGTGTATAATCTTGATGATGATTTGCTTCATCCAGTTTGCCAGTATCTTACTGAGGATTTTTACATCTATGTTCATTAGGGAGATTGGCATGTAGTTCTCTTTCTTGTATGGGTCTTTCTCTGGTTTTGACATCAGAGTAATGCTTGCTTCCAGGAATGAATTTGGGAATACTGCTTCCCTTTGAATTTCATTAAAGAGTTCAACAAGTCGTGGCATTAGGCCTTCTGTAAATTTCTTATAGAAATCATCAATGAATCTGTCAGAGCCTGAGCTTTCCTTTGTTGTTAGGTTTTTAATTACATTTTCTATTTCATTGAATGATATTATTTTCTTTGGAATTTTTATATCTTCTTGACTCAGCTTTGGTAATTCATATGTATTTAGGAATCTGTCCATTTCTTCTGCATTTTCCATCTTATTTGAATGCACTTCCTCAAAGCAGGTGTAGATGATCTTCTGGATTTCTGTAGGATCTATTCTGATTTCACCCTTTTATTCCTAATTACATGAATTTGAACCTTTACTTTTTTTTTAGATTTGTTAAAGGTTTATCAATTTTATCTAATTTTTCTAAGAATCAACTCTTCATCAATTTTTTTGTATTGTTTTCTTAGTCTCCATTGTATTAATTGATCCTTTGATCTTTATAATTTCCTCCCTCATATGAGCTTTGGGTTTGAATTGCTCTTGTTTTTCTAGAAGCTTGAGATTCAACATTAGGTTGTTTATTTAAGCTTGCTCCATTTTTTGACATATGAGTATTCACCACTATAAATTTCCCTCATGGGAGTACTTCATTGTGTTCGCTAGGTTCTTATATGTTGTATTGGCATTATCATTTAATTGTAGAAACTGTCTAATTTCTTCTTTAATTTTATCTGTGACCCATTGTTTCATTGTTTAGGAGCCAGTTACTTAGTTTTCATGTGCCTATGATATTTTTGTGGTTTCTTTTGCCATTAATTTCCAATTTCATTGCACTATGGTTTGATAATATGCATGAGATAGCTTCAGTTCCTTTGCATTTACTTATGCATGTTCTGTGAGCTAGTATATGATCTATTTTAGAGAATGTCTCATGTGCAGTTGAGAAGAATATGTGTTAACTTTTGTGTTAACTGATGTGTTAAATGTGTGTTAAATATGTGTTAACTGATGTGTGTTAACTTATCATTGTCATGTTATTTTGTTAGCTCCCATTTTTCTCTCTCTGTTTAATTGCTTTCCTTGCTCAGTAGATTCATTCTGTTGGGTTTCATGGAGTTGTATCCTTGTTATTTCTTTCTACAAATCCTTCAGAACATTTTGGAGTGCTGATTTTGGTGGTCATGAATTTCATCAAGTGTTTTTTGTCATTGAAGTATCTTATCTCTCCATCAATTTTGAAAGATAGTTTTGTGGGGTGCACCAATCTTGGTTGGAGGTTGTTTTCTTTTAGGGCTTGAAATTCTTTTCTTCAAGCTCTCCTTGAGTTGAGAGTTTTCTGCCATTACTTTTGTGAACAGATTTTTTATGTCATTTGCACTAACTCCTGCTTTTTTATTGACTCTGATTAGTCTTATGCTATTCTTTGCATCATCTCACAGTTGTTGAATTTTTTTTTGTAGTCACTTCCTCTTTCTAAGAAATCTTTCTTTTTAGGATCACTAACCAAAACCCTGTTGCCTATATCTGATATTCTGTCCTCACACTGGCTCATTTTGCTGCATGTACTTTCAATGGAATTTTTAATGTCAGGGATGTCTGAATCTGATTCTTGGATTCAATTTCTGTTCTATATTGGGTGTTCATGGTTTCCACCATTTTCCTAAGCTCCTCTTTCTTTTTTTTTTTTCAAATTTGAATGCTCTCTAGAGTCAATGAGCATGTCTTTCTTTATGGTCACCATCTCAGTAGTTCTCTAAGAAATTATTTCTGATTTGATTTTTTTCTAAAATCTTATTCATCTGCTTTGTTATTTCTGCTGTTTCCACCTCAGAGAGTCCAGATGGGTGGCTTTTGATTTGTCCACCTCAGCCCTCCTGCGTTTGCCTTTGATCAACTGGAAGTCTGTGGTTGCATCTTGTTTAAATGTCTTTTTAGTTTCCTTTTCTTTGTTTCTTCTTCTTCTTTTTTTTTTTTTTTTAGTTTAATTCCTGGGTTGATGCTTGTAAATTGCCTATAGTGAATAGTTTTATTGCTAGTATTTAGAACCCTTAGGAAACAACTGTTTCTTAGAGATGTCTTCCAGGTGCATCTGGCTTTTGCATTTTGAGTGTATTACAAGAACTTACCTCTTCAATTTATTGGGATAAGAGGTTGCTGGCTACTTGGCCCAGCCCTTAGTTCTTTGGTACTGGCCTGTTGTATTTTTTATGACCCTTAGGCAATATCAGTCTTGGCCTATCAGGAAGAACAATTGATTAGAACAGTTATGTCACCTTGGCTAAAGTAGTACAATCAGCAATAACAATGGTATCAAACATAGCCTAGAAAATGACAAACTATGGTATGTATTAATTTGCCACCTTTAATCTTGGGAAAAATAGGGAAATAGAAGAAAAGAAAGAGATTAGAAGCAAAGCTGGAGGATAAAGAGGATTATGCAAACTTTGGGAAACTGTTGAAGAAGACAGAGGTGAAAGAGAAAGAAGAAATAAAAAGAACAGAACAACAACAAAAAATCATAAAACTATAAACCCCATTCACTTCTATAAAAACAAGAATAATCAAGAAAAAAGCAAAACAAAACAAAAACAAAAACAAGAGAAAAAATTAAGAAAAAAACTGTCCATTTCAATGTGTGTCTCTGCTGTCACTTTTAGACAGTGAGGGCAAACAGGGTCCAGAACCGAGTTGATTAATCCCAGCAAGCCAGCTATAGCTTTATGGCAGGTTAGTGCATAATCCCAGCAATTCTGCACCATCAGTTCCACTGAAGTTCAGGCTGGTTTCTGGCTGTGAGGCTAGAACCTGATTTGACCAGCCTCAACCCTCTGTTTTCCTCCTGCAGGTTTGAACTCAGCTCCCTGCCTGCTTAAACTTGGTTACCTGACCTCCTGCCAAGTTGAATTCAGCAGTCTCACCCTGACACTGGGAGTGGCTAGACGGAGCTGGTCCATAGCTCTTCTGAGTTCTGAACTCAGTTGACCCCCCTCCAAGATGTCTACCAACCAATCATTCTGTCCTGGGGAACATCTGAACCCGAGTAACTCACCAGACACTGCAGTCCTCTACATTCACTGCTTTGTTTCATTGGTGCATTTCTCTGTAGAGGTGTCTAAGGTCACCAGTGGTCACCATGCACCTGCAGGTTCAAGCTACCCCTCCCACTCAATGAGTCTGAACTCAAGGAGAGAGCGCCACCTGCCACCTACCTCCTCCTTCTTCATTGAAGTCTTTCTCTTTGCTCTCCCATGGGCTTTAATTCTCACTTAAGATCCTTCCTGGGTCCAGGGGACCCACTTCCCTCCTCCTTCTCTTCCCTCATGCTGCTGTATTGCAGTGTCTGGACACCAAATCGCACACAGGCTTTTTCTGTGCTGCTCACTGCTCTGTCATCTTCCCAGAAGTCTCTAAGAATAGCTTCTTTGATATCTTGCTTCATAAAAGGGATTCAAAAGTGAAACAACAGAAATGTAGGCCATATTATCAATATATTATCAAAAAAACTGAGATTAAGTCATCCAGAAACTCATTATATTGTAATTCTTTCTAAAATACCTTGTCCTTTCCAAAAATTAAATACATAAAAATATTTTTGTGCATCTTGGGCTCAACTGCAAGGACACTAATAACGCAGATTTGGGGGGAGTTAGCTTTCTTTGTTTTACTACATTCAGTTCAAGGATCTCAGAATCACATGTTTGGATTGATTAACAAATCATCTCAATTTGTGCTCCATCTCTCTGCGTTTTATTGTCTCCAGTTTTCTACATTGCCAGAATCCAGTATTTTCATCAACCCTAAAGAAAAAAAAATTCAATGTTTCAAGGCTGTAAAGAACTCCAGAAGAAAATCTTTGCTGCCAGAATTATTTTAATCTTGCTTGAGTAGTTGGCTGAATTCCTTGCCAACCTATTTCCTTTAATTAACTCCACAGGTATGGTTCTCTCAAGAAGAGCCCTGAGTGTAGCTGACTCCAGATTCAAAAAGGGAAACCTTCCCTCTCATGAAATTACAGCACCATTAAGACTCTTAGAGATCTCTCTAAAAATAATACCAAATATTTTAAAAATCGAAAGCCTGAATAGCAGTCTGTTTGCTTGCATATGGAGCTAAGCACCTTTACAGATAAATTATTTCCTATAGATTGTTGTTTTTGTGAAATGAGCAGATTCTATTATCTGCTCCCCACTCCAAAGAATACCCAAGACCTTATGTGAAACTTTTCTCTAGATACACTATTTTCACTCCACAAATCTATTCTTGTTTTCAGTGCCTGTAACTATCATCTATCCAATAATTTGAGACACTTCAGAGTTATCCAGTAATCCTCCCTGTCTTCACCATAGCCAGTCAATTCCCAAAACCTGCTGGTTTTTACATCCTAGATATATGTTGACGCTGTTCTCTCCCTTGATCCCTTCTAGGGATCTATTTTAGCCTAAGTCTTCTCATTTCCCTCTAGTCTTTTATAGCATCCTAAGAACTTTCTTCGCCCCTCAGATTTATGCTTTAGAGTACCTGAAGAGTGATGTATTTAAAATACAAATTTGATCTTATAAATTCCTTTCAGTGGCTTTTCATCATCCACAATAAAATTGCCCAACCTCCATGACATAAAATCCAAGGCTTTGCCTGATTTGACTCTATCAGGCTTATTTTCTATCTGCTACTTACTCTCATGCCTCACATGTAACAGGTGTCTCAGCTTCAGCACTATTGATATCTTGGGTCAGATAATTCTTGTTGTGTGTGGAGGGGAAGAGGCTCTCCTGTGCATTGTAGGTATTCAGCAACAGCTGATCCAGAGAAACACGGACTGCAATGATAGCTATTGAGGTAAAATTCAACTTAATGCTTTAGTGGTTAGTGTTTCACTGACTGCAGGCTTAAATCCAGTAGTCTGATCATCTATTCAGAGGATAACAATAAGCAATGTAGTATCTATGGGGGATCTCCTTCTGAAGGTGGTAGCCATTGTTAATTCCCTATTATCTTGTTTTGAAGTCCTGTATCATTTTCATTGTTTTGTTGGGTTGGGTTTTATTCTGTTGTGTCTCGTTTGATTTTATTATATCTAATAGCATGGGTAACTGTTTCAAAGTGTAACAAGATATATTATTGCAGCCATTTTGGATTTACTATTGTCTTGAAGTTCTTTATTGCATTCATTGTTTTGTTTTTATTGATTCTATTCTGTTCTGTTTTATTGGATTTTACTATGTCTGAAGGTGTGGGCAACTATTTTGAAGACAACAAGAGGCATTATGGCAACCATTGTTGATTTTCTATTACCTCATTCTGAAGTCCCATATCACTTACATCATTTTGTTTTGATTGGCTTTATTCTATTTTATTTTGCTTGTTTTATTGTCTTTAAAATGAAAATTACAAAAAACAATTCAGTTCATAGATGAGTCCTAGAGGTTGGTTTTGAAAGATCAAGGGTGAGTTCTGGGATCTGTAGTTTTTACCAGTCCTCCTCCCGCAGATAAATCTAATGTGCTGCAAATTGAAATGTAAAATGATACATCCAGGTAAGCAGTGTTTTGATTCATGTTTTAAAATGTGAGTATGCCACTTCACATTCATGTGGATTCAGGACTGAGTCTCCACACTTTAAACAATTCCAGGTTACAAAAATCTTTTATAGTAGTAGAAAGAAAAGATGCCTCTATATGCCTATATCCTACGTATTGAGCAGGTCTTCAAAATGACCTGGGTAAGGAGAAAATACCTGCAAGGACTCTTTCTTAAGGTAACAGAAACATGGCAGATGGTGAGGAAAGTGGGAGAAATGTGACTATTTTCATAAAATTTCCAGCGAGGAGAACAAGAGGGGCGGGGGAAACTTTCCAAATTTAATTCTGGAGATTTCTTTCCTTAAATGAGGAATTTAAAATAGCTCTTTTCCTTAATTCTGTTAATAATTCTTTTTAAGCCTTCATTATCCTTTCTGATCTCATAAGATTACAAAGAATGGGGGCGGTAAAGTGTTGTTAGTAGTAGAAACAAAGAGGATAGAATAAACTAAAAATGTTTTAAAAACTCTAATTGAGAAAATTCCGAATACCAAATTGTATCTGTGATGTGATTACAACTATGAAAATTCTGTCTGCATATGGACAGGGACTGAAAGGGAGCAGGAAAAAAATTATAAACAGTTTGGTTTGTAGGATGGCATAATTTTGGGTGGATTTTCTTTCTTTCGAGTTTTGTTAATGTTTTTGTAATGTTTTGTAATAAACAATACTATGAAAGAAGCAGCTGAACCTGCTGACTAATTATTGTTAGAAAGAGAGGCTTAGCATCAACTGTATCAAAGCTAAAATTGCTTCTTTGGGCAGATGCTGTCCAACTTTTACATTGATGATGTTAAATAAACTTAAGCAGTAATCAACTTCTTCTGGTTCGTAGCAGTCTCTTCCCTCTTTCCCAAGCAAACTCATTTTTATTGGCATATCAGGTTCAACTCGGGCCACAGTGAGAGTCTTAAGTAACTTTTTTGTTTTAATTTTTTAAAAATAGTTGAAATGGTTGATTGGTTACATTCACCCTCAGAAAGTTCTTGGAAGAAATCATCTACTACGCTATGATGAAAAATGCTAGATCCTCAAAAGAGTATAGATGTGTAAATGGATTAAAACTCCATTTTGTGGGAAATACTGGTATCACCTGCAGGATCCCCTACAGCTTATCTTTGTAAGGAAATGGAAAGGAAAGAATACAAGTCAGGTTTTTAAAAAACTTGACAACAGCATGTCAGCCTCACTTCCTGCACATCTGCTGTTTCAAGCATATGGATAATTAACAGCATACACTATTGGCACTTCAGGTATTTGTCAGTGAATTCAATCCTGAAGTGCCTTGTAACTATGCACTCTAAAATTTCACCTAAAGTTTATAATATTGGTGAGAGATGATTTAATGGACAGGCCGTCTTTCTATTCCTCTGCCCCAGTCTCTGCTCCAGCAATTTGTTATAGTATCAGGAAGCAACATATCTACCTCTGTTTCTGTTAGAAATGCTCTCAGTGATTTAAAAATTTAATGTTATGCTCCGAACCTTTTTGAGAACCAATAAAAGCATTGTCCGCTGGAACAATATTTTTGCAGTTTTTACAAATATCATTGCTGAAGGTGTCTTGTCCTAAAATCTAAAGTCTATTTTTATAGAATGACATGATAAATTCCTTTTATAGAGGACATTAGCTTTTATTTGCCTGTAAAATAGGCAGACAGTGTGTTTCTGTTTATTCCTTAGTTGTTGGGAAACTTGTGCTTAACTTAATCTTCCTAGTCTTCTCCCACAGGCAGTTTCTTACATGTCAGAGGAATCGACATGTTCTGATTGCACACTGGGCAGCAGGAAGAAGCTCCCATTTGGTGCCTGTTCAGTTGCTGTGCCTGATAGCTATGCCTTGGAAGATACAACACTTCCGACTTTAATGATCTCATTAGAATTTTTTCCTCCAAGAATTTGTTGTTCCTAAAGTGCTAGATTTTCATAAAGAAAAAAATGCATTTCCTTTTCTATAAATATCAAAATTAATTACTCATCATTGTAACTATTCATTAAAATTTAAAATTAGGTAAAAATGTTCTTCATGGATTTTTTAAGTCGTGAAGAAATCCATTTTATTATAGCATCTACGGCTCCACTATTTAAGGAAATCATGACATAAGGTTCACAATTGAATTAAGTCAATACTTTTGCCCAAATCCTAAGAAGAAACTAGTGAAAGATGGTAGGTAAAACTCTGGTGGTTTTTGAGATGAAAAGAAAAGTGTGAATGACTGAATAGGATTGTTTTTATAGGTCTCGCCCTATAAATATATTGAGAACATATTCATTCACTTGTTTTTTCAGCCATTCGACAGGCAAATCCAAGGGCTATTTTAGATGCCAAGGATACATCAATACATGGTGCAGACAAAACCCCTAGTTTAGTGGAGGCAATAGTCAATAATAAATAAATTAAAAATATGTGGAATGACAGTTGGTGTTCAATGCTGTGGAGAAAAGTCAAGTAGGTAAGGGAGTGAGAGGGTGCATTGGTATGGGGGTGGAATTTGCTATTTTAAATAGTGTGATCAGGTGGCATCGGAGCAGAGATCGGAAGGAGAAAGCTATGTGAGTCTCTCTGGAAAGAGTTTCCATGCAGAGGGAACAGTTTGTGCAAAAACTCCATAGCAGGTGTGTGCTTGGTGTGTTTGAAGAAAGTGAGAAGACAGGTGTGGCAGGAATAAAGTGCAGGAGGAGAGTGGTGGGAGGTAGTTAGTTAGATGGCCTCTAATGTTCACTCCTTTTCATTTCTGTGTGTTTTTCTTAGGGATCATAGCACTCCATGGGCCAATATACTATGAAGTATATTCTTCCTTGTGTTGTTTTGTGATTTCACGGGCCTATGACTTGCTCTTAAATTAGACTGTAAACCTCCTAAGGACTGAAGCATGTCATAGCTTCTTTTGATTCCCTGAAGCACTAGGCAAATATAAAAAGTACTCAGAAAAATACTTGCTGTTTGGATACTTTTGCTTCTAAAGCATCTAACTTTCTCCAAAGCACAAACACTACTGAGATGGGGAGCTCATACCCAGCTTTTCCCTTCAGTGTGATTGAATTAATGGAATCGGTTTCATCCTTGAAACTCTGAGGTCTAGACTGAAGAAATGCTGTTAAAAGAGAAGAAAGTAAGACATATATGGTAGCCATTTTGAATTTACTATTGTTTTGTAGTCTTTTATTGTATTCATTGTTTTGTTTTTACTGTTTTTATTCTATTCTGTTCTGTTTGATTTTTACTATGTCTGAAAGTATCTTCAGCTATTCTGAAGACAACAAAAGGCATTATGGTAACTACTGTTGATTTTGTAATGTTGTGAAGTCCTGTATCACTTACTCTGGTTTGTTCTGATTGGTTTTATTCTGTTTTATTTTCATTGGTTTTATCCTCTATAAAATAAAAAATAAAATAAAATAAAATGAAAGAGAAGACAATATACCCACACCACAGTTTTGCCTAGGGCTGATTCTGCTTCAGTACAAAGTCTATCTGACAGGTATAAAGCATACACTTGTTGCATATTGAAGTACTGGATTATTAAGAATACGTTATACAATACCAAGTGTCTGAGTAGTATATTAGTGGCTTCAAAGCATTAAATGATATCCAGGGCAATTACTTCTTCTGCTTTCAGTAAGATGGTGAGTAAATCACATTAATTCATGTCTGTGACATCCATAGACTTCACAGAAAATAGTATCATAGGTTCAGTGAGTTCTTTGTCATGAGAATAACCACCAACACACTCAGTACACATTTATTCAACATATACTATGGACTGCACACTATGAAAAGTTCAGGGAAGGATTATGACCTTGAGAAGTTTGCCATTGGGTGAAAGAACTGATCTACCATTACAGTACCCTGTGTTAAATTCTCCACACTGGCAAAACAAAATTCCATGAAGTCAGAGAAGAAAGAACAGCTAATTTCTTGGAAAGTTGAACAGACTTCCTAAAACAGGTACCATTTGCACTATCAAGGTTTTTCTCTTTCTCTCTCTTTCTTTTCTTATTCTTGTTCTCATTCTCATTCTCACTCTCATTGTTTCTCTTTCTCTTCTTCCTCTTCCTTCACCTTCTTCTCCTTCCTCTTCCTCTCCCTCTCCCTCTCCTTCTCCTTCTTCTTCGTGATTCCCGCTCATCTTCTCAGCAAGGCAAGTTATTTACCTCTTACCTGCTTCTAATTACAGCAGTTCCTTGTTTATTATAATTATCAATTTACTATCTGCTTCTCTGCTTGACCTAGACTCTTCAAGGGCAGAGGCTGTGTCTTATTTATCTTCATCTCTAAATAGTTTCCAACACAAGTCAACAGATGTTAACAGACTCAAAATGAGTGAATCTTGAAGAATAGGTGACTATTTCCAGACCCAGGAAGACCGAAATGGGCACTTACGACAGAGGCACTGTTTAGAAGATACTGAGTTACCTATGGTATAGTGTGTTAGGAAGATGGTGAGTGAGTTTTGTAAGACTGACATGGATGAAACATTCTTGAGGGTGATGGGAAACGTCTTTGAAACAATGCAGGATATTATAATGGGGGCCAATGGAAACAGCCATGTGAAATCACTTGTTCAGAAAATAGAACGAACATGACAATAAAATACATGACAAACTACCTGGCAATATGTACTGATCGCAACTCCATCCTCAGGATTCAGTCTATCCTCTGTCTCAGTCTTACTCCACTTTGAGCTATGCTAGTCCTGTGCATGGTCATGTTTGCTTCCTTTTGAGGCTTTGCAAAGCAAATTTGAATTTTAATTGTAGGTTTAACTACATTCTATTTATATTTTTCTATTCTATGAACCAGGTTTCTTATTGAAATGATCTCATTTTCCATGTTCTAAATTCTATGTGAAGTTAGATAACTTTTTTCAACACTGACTTTTCCTAGTGACTGGCTTTACATCCTCCATCTAGTTTCTGTTTCAGAAATATGGACTTCATCCTAACTTCTTTTCCTGTAATGCTCACTTCCAATCAATACTAAGTTTTCCTGTCTACTGTGCGAATGACTCTTGATTTTTATTCTTTTGCCTTTATTCACATAGCCTAAGTTTAACACATCCTATAGGCTCATTTTATTCTCTTTGTTTAAGTGGCCTAAATATGTGAATTTATTTCCAAGCTCAAGATAGGAGGAGGAGAGTAAGGAGAAGCATTGCTAAGGAAAAGAGGCACTGTATCCTAGTATAGCAGTATCTCCTTGGCAACTTGTGCCAGGGGTAAGAAAATAGGAAACCCTAGGGCAGATGCCCTTAGCTCCAGTCTGAGGAGAAAAGTCTCTGGACTGACTCCTTCTCCTCCCTAAGTGGTATTCTGATATTACATTCTCTCCTTAACTATGGATTTATTTAGCTGCAGCGTTATCATCTCCATTAAGCCACAAGGAAGAGACAATTCTCTGCTTTTATTTATAACCTGAAGGAATTATTTTTGACTTAAGGCCTTAAGATTATTTTTTAAGCCATTGCCTTGCAAAAAGACTAAGAATATCCCCAACTTAGTGTTAGATCCCATAAGTACATTCTCTTGCCTTTATTCACTCAGGCTAGGTCCACACAGTCTATCTTTCATATTATTGCAACAGCCTGCTAGCCGATTTTCCTACGTAGCCTCTCTCTCTCTACTTCTTGAGAGTCAACTGTTCAGCAACCACAGTGATATTTCTTTTCTTATTAAAATTTTTTGAAAACTATAAATATCACAAAGCTTATTTTAACTATTTTCAAGTGTAGAGTTCAGTACCATTGAGTACATTTGTATTGTTGTGTAACCATCACCACCATGCATCTCCAGAACTTTTTTCCATTATCTCAAACTGAAACTCTGAACCCATTAAATGGTGACTTTCCACTTCCCCTCCCCCAAATCCCTGGCAATCACCTTGCTACTTTCTGTCTGTATGAATTCAACTACTTTAGGAATCTCATGTAAGTGAAATTGTGTATTCGCCTTCTGTGACTTGCTTATTTCACTGAGCTAATGTCTTCGAGGTTCACCCTTGCTTGGAGTATGTATCAGAAATCTTTTCAAGATCAAATAGTGTTCCATTATATGTATGCATCACATTCGGTTTGTTCATTCATACAACAATTCAACCTCAGTGACATTTCTTAAATGTGATCACTTTTATGACTTTACAGAAATTTGTCCTCATTCCTCTTAGGATAAAACTAAGTCTTCACTATGGTTTGTAGGAATCCTTCCTGACACTATAACTTTTGTTATTCATGTTCTTTTATACCTTCCACTTGACCTTGCTACAATCTCATTCAGACCTGGGTCTCTGCCCCAGATTCTTGGTTCATAATGTCACTTTTCTAAGATAAACCCGGCTTATACCTCAGACTCAACTCTGACTGTCACCTCCTTCAGGAAGCTTTTTCTATTCCCACCCCCTAGTCTAGATATCTCTCTTTTTATGTTTTCTAGAACTTCCTGAACTTCTTTCCACTAATGCACTTGTCACACCTAGAACAAAGGTGACCGTTTCTGTTCCATTTTACTCTCAGAATTTTACATATGTTGCATTCTCAATAAATCGTTGTTGAATGAATTAATGAATAGTGGAGTGACAAGTATATGATCGAGGTGGACAATGAACGAATGACCTGTGTGAACGACTAACTCAAGGCCACAGCAAAGGTAAAGAGGCAAGCCTATGCAGCCCACTGATCACAAACTCCATCCAGTCACATAAAACACTGAGATTTATATTCCCAATCCTTCAAACTACTTCTAGTGTTTTGATACTTTCGGCACAGTTTTAATCTTTTGGTAAATGATGCTTACAACCTTCCTGCCTCTTTCCTCTACCAATTCTTTTCCTTACTTTCCTCCATCTATGGTGAGCTTGGAAATAAATCCAGATGTTTAAGCCACTTAAACAAAAGTGAGACTTTATTCTGTAAAGTAAGTGTGTAGTTTGTAAAAAGATCAATGGGCTATTTTGGATCAAATAACCGTGTTTGCTTTAGCCATTTAAAACAGTCTATTTTCATTTTTTAAGCCATCGCCTTGTGAAAGGACTAAGAATATCCCCAACTTAGTGTTAGATCCCATAATTACATTTTCCCATTTTGAAAGCAGTTATGCAGTCCTTACAATAGAGTCAGCACAGCTAAAAATAAACTCCAAGCAGTTCATATTAACTGGGTAATAATAACAGGCAACAAGGAGGCTCGGTGTCCAAATATGATGAAAACAGGAAGTTCATTACACAAGCTGTTCTTTCCTGATAGATCTGAATTCTTAAGGCCTTAACTCAAAAATAATTCCTTCAGGTTATAAATAAAAGCAGAGAATTGTCTTTTCCTTGTGGCTTAATGGAGATGATAACACTGCAGCTAAATAAATCCATAGTTAAGGAGAGAACGTAATATCAGAATACCACTTAGGGAGGAGAAGGAGTCAGTCCAGAGACTTTTCTCCTCAGACTGGAGCTAAGGGCATCTGCCCCAGGGTTTCCTATTTTCTTACCCCAGGCACGAGTTGCCAAGGAGATACTGCTTTACTAGGATACAGTGGCAGAAAGCTTTCAGGTGTAGAGATGATTTTTATTTCTCTCTGGGGAGGAAATAGATGAACAGAAGTATCTCAAGGCTAAGTGTCTGTAAGTTTTGCAGATTTCAATCCTGGCTTTTTAGGGTCATGGGGTGAGGCCCCAAATTCTGTAAGGCACCTTTCCTTAGAGAACCCCCCTACTCTAGTGAATGTCACTGATTGTAAGACTCAGATTTTCTTGATTAAAATGAGGTGAACATGGAGGAAAATTTTAATCTAGGAATCCAGGACAACACTCCCCGCCACCACCAGCTCCCTTGCTGGAACCAAATCGCACCCTACAGAGTGTCCATGGCTCTGGAAAGAGGGACTCGTGACCCTGCTATCTCCCTTTTCCTTGGGAGCCTCTCATCAGTCATTGCCATGTCCATCAGCAGGGCCACGCTGGCCCAAACAGGTGTCACATCTTCCCTAGATTTCTGAAGTGGAGACCAGGCTGCAGGCTTAATCAAGTATTTTCTGCAGGATGGGATTAGGGTGGGGGATGAGGGTGACAAAGAGGTATCCACAGAAAATGAAAGTGCAAATTGATCTGGCTCTGTGGGGACACTTTTCTCTCCTTAGGCTGGCTCAATGGTATCTGCAGGGTTTTCCTTGTGCAAACGGGCATGATTACAATCTTACCTCCCATCAGGAACTGGGGGTTGAGTTCAGGGCTGTCACACTAAGCTACATCCCAAGTCCTATTTATTTGTTTATTAAATTTTGAGAGAAAGTGTTTCTAATTCTCAAAGTTGCCCAGGCTAGGCTTGAGCTTTATATCCTCCTGCCCCACCCTCCCAGAAGGTTGAGATTACAGATATGTGCCACCACACCTAGCTGGAGAGCTTGTCCAGCCCTCCCAGCCATTCCACTTGCATCTGGGGTACACATTCCCTTCTAGGCGTGTGATTTTCCTTTCTTCACTATTGCAAATGTATGACTACATTCTTAAACAGGAGTTCTTTCCACTTGAGTAGTGATGATAGACATAGTCACAGTAGCCATCAGGAAGGTCACAGTATTAAGTTCTCACCATCAAGAATGGCCTCAGTTTTAGACTTTTGATGTTATTTCCCATTGCGGTTGTATATATATATATATATATATATATATATATATATATATGGCCACAGACATATAATGGTCTAATCGAAGAAAGTCACACATAACTTAAAACATGATTTATGTCCAGATGACATCAGCTATTGGGTACCATAAATTTTACAATTTGTAAACCTGCACAAAGTTATGTTGTACTATATATCTATGTCTATCTCTCTGTACATATAAACATTTATAATCTATTACAGTTTTTGTAATGCTTTGGCATTTCTTCATTTCCTAAAATACTGTCGTTCTCAAGAATTGGAAGTGAAATGGCCCCTAAGAGGCCTGGTCCCTAAACCTTCTCTACCATTGATGCTGTTTACCAAGAGTGGTAGAAACTTTTGTAGAGAGTTGGAAGAGTGATTGTTCTGGAGTGATTCACAGAAATACTCCTTCATGGATGAATGCAGTGGTTATTAAACTTACACATGGCACAAAGTTTCCTAGAAGGCTTGCTAGAAGTGACACATAGTATACTGAGAATTTGTGGCCCAGACCCAGGATCTTGGCTCAGGGGGTTGGAATGACTCCTTGAAAAACACTGCAACAGATTGTAGAAGAGAGTGTTGGGGAAGTCAAAGAGCAAAAGAGGTCACCTTTGGAAAATATATGATGATCCTCTCTGGAACAGTGAAGAGTCTGTCATGCAGACAGGCTTCCCCCATTATGATCAATGAAGAAACAAGAGAACAGATAGCTTCAAGAACAGACAGGTACATACACTGAGCACTGCTGCAGGGAGCTCAGAGGACACTGGGGAAACACTTGAATGAGCAGATTGTGGTCATACAAACCTGTACACCTCTCTGCAGCCGAGGGATTTCTGCCACTGTATCTCAGCTTCTGGGGGAGTGGAGAAATCTCTTTGGGAAATGAGGAGTCGGAAAGTTGGGCACCAACCCGAAGCAGGAGAGGAAGTTTTTTTAGGGCCAGTGTAGGCATTTACTACTCCTGCCAGTGACTGTAAGGCCAGAACACTGCCTGACAGCTGCTTAGCTAATAGGTGCATGGTACAGACTGACTTCTTGTAATATCTGTAATTTTTTTTCAGAAAAAATGAGCGAATATTAAGAGTTCTTAGGACAAAGGAGAGAGATATCATAAGCTCTGAGGTAAGAGGTGTCATACTAGATTTTGGAGTTACAATTTGATCTAAGCGAAGTGTGATATTCCTTCACAGATAAGACTGCCTCTCCTACTGTCAGTCCTGCTGCCTGAAGGGGCAACTTTATACATTTAAAAGTTTTGGGTGATGTGCATTTGTTTCATTCCCATGGTTCCCTTATAACTCACAGTGTCGCAAATCCAAAATGCTTCTATATCACCTTTTGTCCATTCCAAGAACTTACCACTTCCCATGAGTAATGAAAGAAATATATATTCACTTTTCATATGAATAAATAAATATTGGGATTTCTTTGCTTTTAAATATCTGTGATCTCTGTCACATATGTTTTTCTTAACTTTAATTTCTTAGGTTTTCACTAATGATAGCAACTGAGCTTCATATTTTGGAGTTATCTACCTAACAACTTGACTATGTGTGAGCCATTCAAACTGACAGTAACATTCTCAAGATTTCTGGGTTGCAAAACTCTATTGTTTCTTGACTTCCACATATTATTCATGTTTTTTAACTTCTAACAAAAGAAAGCTTAAAAGGCTACAGGAAAAGTAATAACAACTCAATTTCTATTTTGCTTCTATTGCGTCTATCCTGGGTTATAGTTCCCAAGTTGTAAAAAAATAGAAAATATTGTTACTAGAGCTTTAAAATAAAAAGTTATCATCATCATCATCATCATCATCATCATCATCATCATCATCTTAGTTGTTGTTGTTGGTGTGTGTGTGTGTGTGTGATCTGTGTGGAGAAAGTCAAAAGATACTTTACTTAAATAATTCCATAAATAATATTTAGTACCTCATCTATGCCAACACTGTCCAAGGTGCTGAGGGATACGAGTGTACAAAACACTGCTCTTGATCTCAGAGAACTTACATTCTTGTGACAGGAGGAGATGGATGATGAACAGGGAGTGAGAAGAAGTAGGAAGTGTGTGCCATTTTATAGTAGGTATAGGAGATCTCTGAAATGTGTGCCATTTGTACAGAGATTGAAAGAGGTGAACAAGCCTAGTGAACATATTGAAGAAAAAAGAGAGAGAGAGAGAGAGAGAGAGTGTGTGTGTGTGTGTGTGTGTGTGTGTTTGTAACAAACTTGGCTACAAAGGCTTTGAGGCAGGAGACCCTGGTGTTTTCAGAAATATTAAAGTGACCAGTGATAAATGGAGTGGAATGAATACAAAGGAGTAAAAGAAGAAATGGAGTCAGAAAGTTAGCTGTGGAAAGTTACATAGGCTATTGTAGGCCATGCTAGACACTGCGTGTTTATTTTCCTAATGAGATGGGTAACCAGTGTAGGTTTTAAGCAATGGAACATTGTGAATGTTTTGATAGGATCGCTGTAGCTGCGCTAAGAGGAATGTATTAGGCTGAGTTCCCCAGAGGTAGAAACTGTGGTGGAGATGTGCAAGATCCACGGAAGGAGCGCTGGTAGTGAGGGAAGGAAGCAGAGTGAAGATGGGAAGCAGAATGGCAGGAGTGGAACTACAGGTGATGTGAAGCTTCAGCTAACCACGGAGAGCTCTAGTCTGCTGTAGGCTTTTGCCCCACATTGAGACCAAGGAGAGGGGCTTTTTACTGTCATCCGGGATACTGGAAAAAGACTCTTGAGAAACGGATGGACACAATAGATACATGCACATACAGGTGCAGTGGTTTCCACTAGCAAAGGACAAGTCTCATGGACACATTCACAGCTGGGAAAGGGCTCACTCACTAAATTGAGAAAAGATTTCCAGGTACCTCACTGAAATGCCAATAGTATCTCTACGTGACATAAGGGTGAAAATAGAGACCCAGTTAGGAAGCTACAGCTTCCAGGTGGATTTCACCGGTACTAGAATGTAGCAGGGAAGGTTTTGGGAAGTGATTACCTTCAATATA